>JAWNNR010000221.1:0-64925 GCA_035044725.1 Scaptomyza caliginosa | reverse complement strand
TAAGCGCTAATTTGTGCACTTGTTTTGTACACCTTAATACTAAAAGTTAAAGGGGTATTGTTTTTGATGATGATGATGATCTGTCGAACTCTGCTTTTATATCAGAGCATTCCACAGTCGTTTAAGTCCGACTATCATATTTTTATTGGTTTTCTACGCCGATTCTGAAAGTAAATAGTGTATCGTTTCTGTGTTATGTCCATCAAGTTGCTCTGAAACTTTCCATTTATCTCTATCAAAGACTGATTAGATAAGATTGTCTAGATTGGCGCTGAACAGGAGGCTGGAAGATTGATAAATTCGATGGAACTATCTTTTTCTGACTAACATTATTATTTCTAATGATTCAGCATAGAAAAAATGCATTAACATCTTCAAAAACCCGTCAATAAATTTATAACAGAGTATTTCGCACTCGGCAATTGTCAAATTTTGACACTTGTTCACTTGCTGCTTATGCATTTGCTAGGAATTTTGTTAGATATGTGCAAAAAAAAAACAACAATTTAAGTTTGTCGCATCCACTGTGTGTCTTTACACTTTACATTAAGCAAAAGAAAAAATAAAAATGTTAATCTGTCGTGTTAAGTCTCATTGCTTTCAGTTCTCATTTGTTGTTGTAGCTGTTCCAAAGCATAGAAAACGAATTTCGTATATGTATGTATACAGTTGATCGACACAAGCCCTATGTAAAAGACAAAGACAACAAGAGCACACAATTTGCTTAAAAAGTTATGTTTCTTGTTCTTCGCTCATTCTCTGATCTTCGCTGTACAAATTGTTGTTGTAGCTTAGTGCTACAACTTATCAGTGTGCAATAATCGTTGTTTGTGTTTTATTTACGATTTGAGAGAGTGCAATTCTCCATCAAATAGTTAAGTCAACAGCTGCATTGAGCGTAGAACTAGCTTAATGTCCGTATGTATGTGTGTGTATGTGTTTTAAGTGATTTTTATCATTTGTGTTGGTATTTGCGCTTCATCATAAGCGCACTTTGGGCACCCCGGATGTTAATGCTTAAATCAACAATAATGAAGATAATGGTTATAATGATGAGCATGACACAATTTTCTTCTTTTTTTGTTACTCTTTTGCCATAGCTAATGTTGCTGTTTTTGTTTAATAAGTAATCTACACTTTATAGCTGTGTCAAATGATTCTTCAATGTTCTCTTTTCTGGCTCTTCTCTGTCTGTCTTTCAAGTCATTTTGGTGTGCGACGAACTGGCACTAGCCTAATTTAAAGCCATCAAGCTGCGATTTGTGCCAATTTTCTACTCGGACAAAAGAGCCCATTAAAATAAAATGGAAAAACTCATTTGAAGTTACATTTTTTTTTAAAGTATATCCGTCAAAGAAGTTCCAATTGTTTATAGTTTGATCTAGGCCGAACGGAAAGAAATGATATTGCAAGCTGCTTTTGTTCTCCTAAAGCTCCCACAAGCGCTTGTCCAAACAAAGCTTTAGCTGTGATCGTGTCAAGAAATCACTTACAACAACACATTCATACATACATACGTACATACACGAATGTAAATTAACTTATCTTATGAAGATCTTAACTCATCGCTGCACAACAACATTTTGATTGTGCAGCGATGTAAACTCTCAATTTGGCCTCTCCGCGTTGCTCAGCCTGTGACTGCCTAACTTTTAATTATACTACTAGTTTTTCCGTTATTTACTTTGTTCGTTAATTTTGCTGGCATTGTGCTTCCCACGCGCGTTTGTGTCGGTGTGTGTGTGTGTGTTTGTGTGGTGTGAACTTCGCTTCGCTATCTTCACGGCGAAATTCCACTTGTTGGTGCCAAACACTTACACACATTTGCTGACTGCTGACTACTCTATAACTCGCCTTGAACTTGGCCAAAATGTGCGTAGAAAGTTGGACGATATTAAAACCGGTATTTTGTTTCTTTTCTTTTTTATATTTTTCATACATTTTTCACACAGCCAACTGGCAGCTAGGCTGTAGAAATAGAGACAGTGATGCAAATAAAAATATGAGAAAACCAAATGGCGAATGCGTGTAGTTAAGAAACAAGCAAATTATATTAAATTGAAGCTTGAAGCTTTAAAAAGCTGTTTAGCATAACTCGCATTGTTTCTTGACAATGAAAGCGCTCAAGCCGATGCGAATGACAGCGACAAACGTCGCCCTGTTTGAAGCACGCGACTGCGCAGCCGGCGTCGAATTCGCCGCAAAGCATTAACGTGAGTCACGGCATACATACATAGATGCCAAACTCACTTACACATAGCAACAAAAAAAAATATGAACAGAATCGTTTATTATTGTGCTTTTTTTTGCCGCTGCTACTTGGTACGGGTAATGCAATGTTGTCACGAGATGTGTAACGCATTAAAAGGCGACATTGGTTACCCTACACCCTTAATGGCTATATCGCTGCTTTATTTTGCTGCCGTTTTTTTTTCATTAAAAATGCATTATGTAAACAAAGGTAACTTCAAACTTATTCAATAAGAGGCATAGTGCCAATTGAGCCTATGTAATTTTGAGAGAGAGAGAGAGTATAAAAACTTCGGATAATTAAAGATTCATAACTGTTGTTTGTCTTGTTTAGAATTTCTTCATATATTTTTTTCTTTCTTTTTTATTGCTACAACTTGATAAACAGCAGCAAAAACTAAACAGTTAACAGTTAACAAAACTCAAACGCTACAAAACAACAACAAAAGACAGACAAAAATATTTTGTTTCGTTTCTTGTACTTTCGTGTTTCTTTCGTAGAGAGCCCATTAAGCGCACAGTATGTATGTATGTATGTGGGGGAACACATGATGGCGAGAGCTAACGGTAATAACAGGACAAACAAATGCAAAAAAAAATCGCGTCTCACCGACTGCCTAATGCTCTGTAAATTTTAGAAGTGTACTTACCTTAAACTATCTGAACTTTAACTTGTTTTTTTTTTTGTTAAAATGCAGAATCTAATTAACTTTTCTTCACTCACTGTTTATGGTTTAAGAATACAGTCTGTCAAGAAAGTGTTTTCGCGTGTAGAAAAATTTATGTTTTTTCACTTTACAAACAAAAATATAACTGTAAAATGGCTCTTAAACTTTTTTTTTGAGATTTTTCAGGTATTATTTATTCATTCCTTAATAATATATTAAAAAAAAAAAGATTATTAATTAAAAAACAAAAAAGTTATAACAAAAACAAATTAACTCTAACTAAATTTGACTGTCAAGAAAGTGTTTTCGTCTTTGCTATTCTTGCATTCTTTCGTTTTTCTTGCTAGTACAGTTATAGTTACAGTTATTTTTGCATAGCAGGTCATCATGTGCGCATATTTAAAGCAAATTTTGTGCGTTTTAAAAATTGTACTAGTTGAATGCACGCACTTACAGCCGTGTTCAATTATTAATCAAAATGTCTGGTAAAAGAATACCGTTTGATGTCGCCCAACTGGTTTATTATAACCATACATCGGCAAATCTACCAAAAACATTGCCAATATGCTCCAGCTCCAACAAAGAACTGTCCAAAATAAAAAACGGTGGGCAAAAACTAAAAAAAGACTGGAAAATAAGCTAGCAACTGGAAGACCGCCAAAACTGTCACATAGAGCATCGCGTAGAATAACGCAAAAAGTTGACCAAAACCCCATGATCTCGACCAGAACTCTGGCGATTGAGGCTACACTTGAGTGTGTAGTTAATGTTTCTCCCGAGTCTCAGTCAGAAAAACAATAATAAGCCAAAACTCCACGTCCCGGGCACCTAGAAAGAAACCAATGCTGTCTGCAGTGAACGTGGAAAAACGCCTTTCCTTCGCTTCTGACCATTTAAACACACCGCAAAGCTATTGGAATGATGTTATATTCTCTGATGAGACCAAGATAATGCTACATTACAACAAGGGACCCAATAGAGTATGGCGGAAACCATTGGCAGCATTGGAAATGAAAAACATTATACCGACGGTGTAATAAGGCAAACTGTCGGTCATGTTGGGGGAGTGTTTTTCAATCAAGGGAGTGGGCGATTTGGTGTTTATTGAAGACACAATGGATGCTGTTCAGTATCTTAACATTTTAAAGGACAATGTAAAGAACAGTGCTACTAAATTTGGGTTTGATCGCAGTTTTAAGTTCTACCAGGATAACGATCCCAAACATAAAGCTTCAAATGTGCGACTGTGCTGCGGGAAAGTTATTGAAACTCCACCCCAGAGCCCAGATATTAACCCAATAGAACATTTGTGGGCATATCTAAAAAAGAAGGTCGCACAAAGACGCCCCACATCACGGCCCATGTTAGAAAGTATAAGTTTAGAAGAGTGGAGGAATATACCAATATAATATATATGGAAAATTAGTTAATTCAATGAATTCAAGACTCAACACTGTTGTTACAGCCAAGGGCTATCATACCAAATATTAAATATTTTTCATAAGTTAAGCTTTATGTTACTACCCGATTCTTAAAGACAAAAACAGTCAAATTTAGTTAGTTCATTTGTTTTTGTTATAATTTTTTTGTTTTTTAATTAATAACCTTTTTTTTAAATATATTATTAAGAAATAAATAATACATGAAAAATTTCAAAAAAATTTTAAGAGCCATTTTACAGTTATATTTTCGTCTGTAAGGTGAAAAACGCGAAAACACTTTCTTGACAGACTGTAAATCAAGATTTATTTTAGTTATATTAAGATTGCCTTCTTTCTTTTGCAACCAAGTTATATTGTTATTGTTGATGTTGCTGTGAGTGCTATATAAAGAGTAAACTGATCGAAAAAAGTCTTATTTACAAAACTTTTTTAAAAGTTTCTTTCCTTTCTTAACCCTGCACTTTTGAGAGCAGTGGCAACTCTTTTTTGCAGTCTATTCCTACAGACAGTTAGGTTTGTTTAAACATACTGCGATTTATATTAAACTTAACCTCTACGGAAGTAAAACAAAAATTTGATTTTCTGTCTTTCCTTTTAGTGCACAGTTTTTGTCCTCTATATACAGTCTGTCAAGAAAGTGCTTTCGCGTGAAGAATAATGACGGTTTTTCCACTTTACAGTGAAAAGTGTAACTGTAAAATTTTTGAAATTTTTTATTCATTATTTATTTATTTCTTAATAATATATTTAAAAAAATATGATTATTTATTAAAAAACAAAAGAGTTATAACAAAAACAAATTAGCTCTAACAAAGCAAAACCAAAACAATTTAACTCAAAATAGGGTTAAAAAAAACCCCTTTTGGGTAGAAGGTTCTAATCTTTGTTTAAGCCTTAATTGATGTAAACAAACCGATTGACATAAATCTTTTTTTCTTGTGGCTTTGCGTTTAATCAACATTATCTAAATCGATTAAATACAAATGTCAAACGCTTACTTTGTCTTTATTTAGTGTTTTTTTATTTTATTTCTTTTGTCTGGCATTAACTAAAAGTATGGCTAACAAACCGCAGAATTGCTTCAAGGTTACAATCAACAAGGCAGCAACAGCCACAAGTTGCAGCAACAACAACTAACTGAACATAAACCTATTTATTTACCAGTTAGACTTAACGAACAGGGCCCAAAAAAAAAGAACAACAACATAAACAGCTAACAGCTAACCAGCCCGAAGCGCGAGAGAGAGAGAAACTTGTAAGAAAAATACGCTGTGAGGCAAAAAAACAAGAGAGTGTAGCGGAGAGGAATGTTTAAAGATGTTACTGTTTGATGTTTATCGGAATCAGGCCAAAAAAAGAGCTCAAGCAAAACGGCCCGCTGGTAGAACTCTGACAGCTGTGTGCCCCTTGGCCAAGTCTCTCGCTCACTTCGTATTAACTTGGCCTGGTAGCATTAGCCTGCTCAATGCAACCACATCTTCGTCTAGGCCACGTTCAATGCCTGTTTAAGGTGGGGGAGGTTGCTTTAAACACCTTTTAGGGTAAGCTGCCTGCTTGTTACTCACCCTGATGCTTAACGCTTGAGCGATTCAACTTTGCAGCAAGTCTGACGTCATTCAAGCATGCCACACAATCACCAAAAAAAATGAAGTCTCTAAGTCGTAAGGTACAAAAGTATCTGTACATAGTTGAATAATCGAATAATCGCATAAGCAATGAAGAAGCCAATGAAATCAAACATAGTAAACTAGTCTTATTATCTATTTCAATTGGCACAATTTACTTGCCACAATCCCCAGCCAGATTATTACGCAAAACATAAATTGCCAAAAACAAAACAAAACAAAAAGCAAAAACCAAAACGAGAACTAAAATTGTTGTCTGTTTAAAATCAATTTCAAGCAAATAAATATCAATTGGCCAGCTCGATATTCGGTTAGCCGTTTTACCATATTATGGCAAACACATGTCCGCCCCCTCGGTCGACACACACACACACACATATTATTTAGTATAAATGATCACCCGCTGAAAGCGAAACGAATTTTTTGAAGTTCTTTTAATATGCAACTTTTTCCAAACATTTTTATTATTATTATTTATCGTCATCATTGCGTCTTTGCAATATCCTGTTTTACCAATTGAAATGAACAAACTTGCTTCACTTTTGATTGGCTTTTCTGTCAGTCAATGACGTCATCACATGTGGTACAGTATAAAGTAATTTCCGCCATCAAACAAATGGCAAAAATAGAGTTCCTTCTGTTCAGTTCAGTTGAGTTTAGTTTAAATTAATTTGGATTTGCGTATGCAAACGCAATAAGCAAACAATGTTTTTTGTTTAGATATTATACTCTTATACTTTTGTATATATATTTTTGTTTCTATTATTGTTATTGTTAGCATTGCTATTGCTTAGTTGGGGCTTAGTGCACTTGCTTATACCCTGTACAAGTAAACAAAAGAGCCTGTCATCAGTATAGTAAGCGGCGCTATTTTCTGCTCAACTCTTTGTCATCATCAAAGTTCCTTTTTAGGAAATTCCAACCCTTACAGCTAACGTCACCCTTTCGGCTTCGTAGGCTCACCCACGACTTTATTCCATTTACAACAGGAAAACTTTAATGTCTTTTATAGGGTTGTTTGGCTGTGTTAAGTAGTTTCTAGGTTTATGGTTCTTGATATTTTTTTTGTGGTTGCAAAAAAATGTAGAACAAAATGATGTCTCGATACTTTGTTAACTATCGTTAGCAAAAACTCAACTCTAGATTTTATTCTCTTGTTCCTTAACAAATACTCTCTTTCGTATACGAGGTATCAGATAATAACATTTAGTAACCGCAAAGATTGCCATAACAAAAAAATATTCTTAGAAATTCACCAATAAAATTCGTGATTACTTTTTTTAAATTCTACGCTTGTGTCATCTCAACGAATTACTGTAACAGAAAAATGCTAAAAAAAAAAACCACAAAAAACCACTATCCGAATTTAAGATAAATTCAAACGCAGATATAAGATAGATAAAATTGTAGAAAAAGATAATGTTGTGCAAAAGGAAAAGACAATCGAAAATGAATTTTATTTGTACTTATTATTTATGTTTTGTGTGTTGCGTGTGAAAATAGTTTTGTTTATACACTGCGTATGATTACTAGAAAAAAGAAAATAGTGTTGGCTAATGCTAATGCTGCTAAAATAAAACCCGTAGACAACTTGTTTTTGCTTGCATTTCATAGATATTGACAGCATAAGCTACTATAACGTATCGTGTAATGTTTGTTCCCAAGAATTTTTTAATTCAAGCTATGAGTTTTTCTTTTGTTGTTCAGCATTTGCGTAATAACTAAAAAAATATTATATTATTTGTCATTGTTAGTCTCTACCTACCTCTCTCCCTCTCTCTCTCTCTCAAGCTGACTCAATTTTGTAATTTTCTTCATTGATTGACGCGCTTCTTGCTGCCTGCTTATACATGAAGATTACTCATACGCCGCGTGGCGCACGTTGAATTTGTTTGTTGTACTTGTTGCGTACGTTATTATATTTGACAGCTGCTGTTTGTGTTTCTCAGGCCAACCCCCAATTGCGTAAATCCAAAACGCCCGCAACTCATTTTCCCAGGCAGCAGCAAAACAACAACAACAACAACAACAAGAAAAACCACAACTTACAGACAAGCGAAAAGTGCATTGAATTTTAGTTTAGTTTGTAGGTCAAATGTGGTAAGTAATGCTACTGAGTCTCGCTTTCTTGCGGCTTCTTTAGCATACAATTTGCGAAACAATATTGTCACTTGCTGTTATTATTAGTTTTGTGGTTTTCTCTCTCTCTCTCTCTTTCTCTATCCCTCTCCCTCTCTTTGTTTGTGTTTCGTTAAGGTTAAAGTGAATTCTGTAAATAATAATGATCTTATTTGTTTTAATCACAATCTTTTGGCTAAAGTTTCTTTCGTTATGGAGAAAAATATGTTCCATTATTGTGTGAGCGACCCGCTGCTAAATTGGCAGCAGTTCAAATGGTCACGTGGCCACTCATCTAGCCAGTTAGCCTTTTGTGTGTGTTTGTCACACATTTCCTTTCCATATTTTCATGCCAATGCGCGCTTGCCATACGTAATTTCACGCCTTTATTTACTGCAATCGATGGCAACGACGCGTCGGTCACAAAAGGCTAATTGCGAATGGCGGCTGCAAAAAAAAAAAAAACAACAGCAATTGACCAGGCCTAAGCGTCTGTTTTGGCCAGCTCTGCATTATGCTATTCGCCTGCTGTGTACAAAAAGTTCATTCAACCTCGTTTTGTTTTCTTTTTTTTCTTGTTTCTTTTCTTTTTTAATGCTTCATTTGTCGATTCGCGCACAAAGTGTAGCCAGAAGAAATAAGCGAAGCTTTTTATGCACTAGCAACAAACAACAACGACTTGAGCAATAGAGAGGAAAAAAAACCCAACTACAATATGTTATTTATGCGCTGTCGGTTACAGCCAAAGTTGTTACAGTTAGCCAAACCAACCCTATAAAGACAATATCGTTCGATTAATGCATTAACTTTTGTAGTTCAAACAAACAAAAAGCTATGATCGACAGGCAACAAGCCTAAACGCTTGAATGACTTAAATAGTGAATGGCGACAAAGCAGCAGCAGCAGGAACAGCTGGCGATTTTAGCCAAAAAAAATTGTTTTAATCAACTCTTCTCTCTCTCGCTTTTTACTTGCAGCTGAACAATACTTCCTGTGTGTGTATGCGAGGGAGATATTAAAACTGTTAAAGACGGCAAAAGAGTCTCGCACAATTCCATAGTTCAGCACCGCCACCAAAGTTTCCCGAAATGAGCAAGAAACCAACAGCCGGACCGGCGCTGCACAAGGTCATAATGGTGGGCAGCGGTGGCGTTGGCAAATCTGCTCTCACATTGCAGTTCATGTACGATGAGTTCGTGGAGGACTATGAGCCCACCAAGGCCGATAGCTATAGGAAAAAGGTATTGTAACTTGTTTGCCTTGATCAGAGAAAACGCTTTACACGCTTTCGTTTATTTGGACAGGTTGTGCTTGATGGCGAGGAAGTACAAATAGATATACTAGATACAGCTGGCCAGGAGGATTATGCAGCCATCAGAGATAATTATTTTCGCAGCGGCGAGGGCTTTCTCTGTGTCTTCTCAATCACAGACGATGAAAGCTTCCAGGCCACCCAGGAATTCAGGTAAGTCTCTCTGTGTGTGTGTGTCAAGTGGCAAACTGACTATCAACCTCAAGTGGTGCCAGCAGCAGCAGCAGTAACTAAGCCAAGTGCCTGTCCGGGACACTGTGCCACTTGCTAATGAGTCGACTATGTGTTATGCAAATGTTGTGGGTTTAAAGCCTGAAAAGTTGTTTTGGTATTTTTTATAGTTGATAAACCCGACAATGCTGTTAAATAAAGTTGCTTCAATCTAAAGGCAAGAAACAAAAGTTCAAAATGTTAAAACAAATAGTTTATTCAACGTCTTTTTTGGCCTGTTAAAGGAGAGAAAAAACCCATTTTGTGTCAAACAGTTGCAGTCATAAGATGCTTGATGGCTTCCATCAATGATGTATTCATCTACTGCCCGTGTGTGAGTGTGTGTGTGTGTGTGTGTCTGGGTGTGGCCCGCATATAGTACATAGATCGAATGACTCAATGAGTGGCTGGCTGACTGGGTTGACAGTTATCATGAGTCACGTTTGAAAGTTGATAAGCGGCTTATCGTTTGCATTGGCCATAATATTTGAACAGCTAACTTTAAGCCAAAAACACAAACTCTTTATGTGCCCCATACAGAGAACAAATATTGCGGGTGAAAAACGATGAGAGCATTCCGTTCCTGCTGGTGGGCAACAAATGCGATCTGAATGATAAACGCAAGGTGCCACTCAACGAGTGCCAGCAGAGGGCGCAACAATGGTCTGTGCCCTATGTGGAGACATCAGCCAAGACGCGTGAGAATGTGGATAAGGTAAGTGTTGGCAGTGTTTGGTTATTACCATACTACAACTAATACTAAGATGCGAATAAAACTATTATTTAGGCAATAATAAACTTACAAAACAAACATATATTTCTTTTGCTAAACTACAAATAAACCAACATTATAATAAACATAAAAACAAATATATGCATCTATATTATTATTATAGTATATATTTATACACACACACACACACACATACACACACATTATTATTATTATTATTATTAACAATTTAGTGAACTATACCAACATTAATGCATACATATATATACGTTATAGGAACGTGTACACTTCATTATATTCAGTTTTGTTTTATAAATATAGTTTTTGTTTATTGTTCATAAAGTAATAGCAAAATGTCAAACAATATTAAAATGAAAAAAAAAAAACACACACACACAGAAAAGCTTTTTATACATATGTATATACAAAAATATAGTTTAAAATATATATAATTGTAAAATGCAGCTGCAGGTTGAAAGGAAAACAAAAAAAACTCAACTCCATTTCTAAATACAAAACAAATTAAAATACTACTGAAAAGCAAAAAAAAAAACAAGTCGAAACTTTTATGCGATTTTTGTAATTTTCTAAACAGCCACAAAAAGCAATGAAAATCATTTAAAGTTATATATTCTATATCGCTGCAGTTAGGGTATATCAAATAAATTAAGCCAACTTTGCATATAACTTTAAATGATTTTCATTGCTTTTTGTGGCTGTTTAGAAAATTACAAAAATCGCATAAAAGTTTCGACTTGTTTTTTTTTTTGCTTTTCAGTAGTATTTTAATTTGTTTTGTATTTAGAAATGGAGTTGAGTTTTTTTTGTTTTCCTTTCAACCTGCAGCTGCATTTTACAATTATATATATTTTAAACTATATTTTTGTATATACATATGTATAAAAAGCTTTTCTGTGTGTGTGTGTTTTTTTTTTTTCATTTTAATATTGTTTGACATTTTGCTATTACTTTATGAACAATAAACAAAAACTATATTTATAAAACAAAACTGAATATAATGAAGTGTACACGTTCCTATAACGTATATATATGTATGCATTAATGTTGGTATAGTTCACTAAATTGTTAATAATAATAATAATAATAATGTGTGTGTATGTGTGTGTGTGTGTGTGTATAAATATATACTATAATAATAATATAGATGCATATATTTGTTTTTATGTTTATTATAATGTTGGTTTATTTGTAGTTTAGCAAAAGAAATATATGTTTGTTTTGTAAGTTTATTATTGCCTAAATAATAGTTTTATTCTTTATGTAGCTATCGACTTTTAATTATTTATGTATATTACATATAATTCATAATTTTATTTTAAATTTAATCATCGTTGAAATGTTGCAAAAACAAAACAAAAATGTTCACACAATTTTTACTCTTGCTTGTTATTTAATATCATTAACATAGCCATTCAATAATTATTATTTTGAGTTGCCGCATGTAATTAATTATTTGCTGTTGCTCTGTTGTTGTATATCCTTGTGGCCTATGTTCTTCTTGTTGTTGTTGTTTTTGTGTTTGCATTGCTGCTGTTAGTTGTTCTTGTTGGTTTTTTTTCTTTGTTGTCGTCTTGTTGTTGCTGTTGAATGTTTTCTTTTTTTTTTTTACAACAATTGGCAGCAAGGAGAAGGCTTCGCCGGCTCTTTCACGTCCATCTGACGTTGTTTTTTGCGTGATGAAATATCCCTGATTAGATCGAAAAATACCTAGACAATAGAAAGCATAAGTTGTAGTAAATCAATTGATTAAGAGCATATGAAATAAGTTATTGTTGGGGTTACTTTTAATTGTTCTAGAGTTACATAATAATTTTGAAAGTGGCTAAGAACCGAAAGCAAAAAACCAAATAAAAAAAAATATTCATACACCATAAATTGTTATTGTATTTTTTTTTATACAAAACATAAACCAAATACATTTAAATAAATAGAAATAATTCCAACCCACTGTTTGCAGTGTCTTTACAAACAAATGACATATTCATGTACTTCAAAAAACTGTGCAAAAATTCATAAAAAATATAATAAAAAATATTTGTGTATATATATATGTACATATGAATGTGTGTTAAGAAGATGCTAAAAGGGAAGTTAATATAATAGTAACAAGGGCATACGAAAAAGGGAAGATTTATTGAATTAAGCCGAGAAATGCCTTTTTTTAACTTGTTTAATTTAAAAAACTTTTGCCAAATATATTAGTTTAGCATTCTTTAAGTCTATTCTAGTAATTGTCACATAAGTCGAGCTTAGTTTCAATTGGCATATTAATAGAATAAAGTAAGCTTAGCATAGCTTTCCGACAACTCCAAACCAACTTATTGGGCAGTTATCAGCGGGTTTATTGGTTAGTAAAATAAGTCAGTTAATGTATTCGAGTAATTGTTAACCAATAAGAAAACAAAGTTAAACAGCATAAGAAAAGAAAAGAAAAGGAAAAAAAAAACAAGCGATACTCAAATTAAAATTAAAACTAGTTTTCAATGCATTAAAGTCTTGCAAAAAAGCCAAAAGCGAAAGCGGGCAAGCTACGAAAATACTCAAGGGTATTAGTTAGATAATTACTCTAAGTTTAGTTAGTGTGTGTTTGTATGTGTATATAAGAGTTTTATATTTTGTTTTGTTTTTTGGTTAATTTTAGTATGCACCTAATGCCTAAAGTAGGGTACACTTAAGCCTCCGCTTCTTGCATCTATCTTTAGCACGCCCGCTCGTTGCTTTCGAATCTTCGGTTTTTCGTGATCTTATTTCGCGCATCAAATCAAAAAATACCTGCAATTGTGATGGAAATAAAATATATATATATGCTCATATATATATATATATATATATATGTGTATATATATAGTTGTTTATGTAAAAGATTATCATAGAGAAAGACAAATAAGGGCAAATAGTTAATAGATAATTGTGTGTGTTTGTGTGTGTGTTTTAAGATTATTCTAAACATAGCATACTGAAAGTGAAGTGTGAAAAGAGTTATTATATTATATTGTATATTGATGCGCGTTGTCGCAATTCTAAACAAATATGATCTTAAAGAAACAAAACAATAAAAAAAAAAGAGAAAACAAGCAAAAAACACACAAAAAATTAGTTTGGCTGCTTGCTTGATTATGGACATTGATAAGGTTTAGCTAGAGTGATAAGAGTGCGTGGTTTTGAATTGTTAAAGCTTCACAAAAATTGCACACAACTTAGCTTTGTTTGTATTAATTACTTCGATTGAATAAATTCAATACATTTGGCATTTATCATTAGAATGAATGTGCTTTGCAAGGAACACAAACAGAATTTAAAAAACCCAATTAATATCGAGTAAAAGAATTATCTATTCTTGCTGTTGCAGCTGATTACTTTAAACGGTAATCACAAAATACAAAAATAATAAAAAAAAAAAGAAAGAAAAAACAAAAAAAAAACGACATTATGATTTGTTTTTCTTTGCCTGCTTTAGCCAATTGTTGTTGTCGAACCTTTTGAGAGTGTCGCTGTAAATGTTTACATTAAGTTTTACGTGTATGTATTTAAATAACATATATATTGTAACGATTTAATGCATCTTAGTATTAGTTGTAGTATGGTAATAACCAAACACTGCCAACACTTACCTTATCCACATTCTCACGCGTCTTGGCTGATGTCTCCACATAGGGCACAGACCATTGTTGCGCCCTCTGCTGGCACTCGTTGAGTGGCACCTTGCGTTTATCATTCAGATCGCATTTGTTGCCCACCAGCAGGAACGGAATGCTCTCATCGTTTTTCACCCGCAATATTTGTTCTCTGTATGGGGCACATAAAGAGTTTGTGTTTTTGGCTTAAAGTTAGCTGTTCAAATATTATGGCCAATGCAAACGATAAGCCGCTTATCAACTTTCAAACGTGACTCATGATAACTGTCAACCCAGTCAGCCAGCCACTCATTGAGTCATTCGATCTATGTACTATATGCGGGCCACACCCAGACACACACACACACACACACTCACACACGGGCAGTAGATGAATACATCATTGATGGAAGCCATCAAGCATCTTATGACTGCAACTGTTTGACACAAAATGGGTTTTTTCTCTCCTTTAACAGGCCAAAAAAGACGTTGAATAAACTATTTGTTTTAACATTTTGAACTTTTGTTTCTTGCCTTTAGATTGAAGCAACTTTATTTAACAGCATTGTCGGGTTTATCAACTATAAAAAATACCAAAACAACTTTTCAGGCTTTAAACCCACAACATTTGCATAACACATAGTCGACTCATTAGCAAGTGGCACAGTGTCCCGGACAGGCACTTGGCTTAGTTACTGCTGCTGCTGCTGGCACCACTTGAGGTTGATAGTCAGTTTGCCACTTGACACACACACACAGAGAGACTTACCTGAATTCCTGGGTGGCCTGGAAGCTTTCATCGTCTGTGATTGAGAAGACACAGAGAAAGCCCTCGCCGCTGCGAAAATAATTATCTCTGATGGCTGCATAATCCTCCTGGCCAGCTGTATCTAGTATATCTATTTGTACTTCCTCGCCATCAAGCACAACCTGTCCAAATAAACGAAAGCGTGTAAAGCGTTTTCTCTGATCAAGGCAAACAAGTTACAATACCTTTTTCCTATAGCTATCGGCCTTGGTGGGCTCATAGTCCTCCACGAACTCATCGTACATGAACTGCAATGTGAGAGCAGATTTGCCAACGCCACCGCTGCCCACCATTATGACCTTGTGCAGCGCCGGTCCGGCTGTTGGTTTCTTGCTCATTTCGGGAAACTTTGGTGGCGGTGCTGAACTATGGAATTGTGCGAGACTCTTTTGCCGTCTTTAACAGTTTTAATATCTCCCTCGCATACACACACAGGAAGTATTGTTCAGCTGCAAGTAAAAAGCGAGAGAGAGAAGAGTTGATTAAAACAATTTTTTTTGGCTAAAATCGCCAGCTGTTCCTGCTGCTGCTGCTTTGTCGCCATTCACTATTTAAGTCATTCAAGCGTTTAGGCTTGTTGCCTGTCGATCATAGCTTTTTGTTTGTTTGAACTACAAAAGTTAATGCATTAATCGAACGATATTGTCTTTATAGGGTTGGTTTGGCTAACTGTAACAACTTTGGCTGTAACCGACAGCGCATAAATAACATATTGTAGTTGGGTTTTTTTTCCTCTCTATTGCTCAAGTCGTTGTTGTTTGTTGCTAGTGCATAAAAAGCTTCGCTTATTTCTTCTGGCTACACTTTGTGCGCGAATCGACAAATGAAGCATTAAAAAAGAAAAGAAACAAGAAAAAAAAGAAAACAAAACGAGGTTGAATGAACTTTTTGTACACAGCAGGCGAATAGCATAATGCAGAGCTGGCCAAAACAGACGCTTAGGCCTGGTCAATTGCTGTTGTTTTTTTTTTTTTTGCAGCCGCCATTCGCAATTAGCCTTTTGTGACCGACGCGTCGTTGCCATCGATTGCAGTAAATAAAGGCGTGAAATTACGTATGGCAAGCGCGCATTGGCATGAAAATATGGAAAGGAAATGTGTGACAAACACACACAAAAGGCTAACTGGCTAGATGAGTGGCCACGTGACCATTTGAACTGCTGCCAATTTAGCAGCGGGTCGCTCACACAATAATGGAACATATTTTTCTCCATAACGAAAGAAACTTTAGCCAAAAGATTGTGATTAAAACAAATAAGATCATTATTATTTACAGAATTCACTTTAACCTTAACGAAACACAAACAAAGAGAGGGAGAGGGATAGAGAAAGAGAGAGAGAGAGAGAAAACCACAAAACTAATAATAACAGCAAGTGACAATATTGTTTCGCAAATTGTATGCTAAAGAAGCCGCAAGAAAGCGAGACTCAGTAGCATTACTTACCACATTTGACCTACAAACTAAACTAAAATTCAATGCACTTTTCGCTTGTCTGTAAGTTGTGGTTTTTCTTGTTGTTGTTGTTGTTGTTGTTTTGCTGCTGCCTGGGAAAATGAGTTGCGGGCGTTTTGGATTTACGCAATTGGGGGTTGGCCTGAGAAACACAAACAGCAGCTGTCAAATATAATAACGTACGCAACAAGTACAACAAACAAATTCAACGTGCGCCACGCGGCGTATGAGTAATCTTCATGTATAAGCAGGCAGCAAGAAGCGCGTCAATCAATGAAGAAAATTACAAAATTGAGTCAGCTTGAGAGAGAGAGAGAGGGAGAGAGGTAGGTAGAGACTAACAATGACAAATAATATAATATTTTTTTAGTTATTACGCAAATGCTGAACAACAAAAGAAAAACTCATAGCTTGAATTAAAAAATTCTTGGGAACAAACATTACACGATACGTTATAGTAGCTTATGCTGTCAATATCTATGAAATGCAAGCAAAAACAAGTTGTCTACGGGTTTTATTTTAGCAGCATTAGCATTAGCCAACACTATTTTCTTTTTTCTAGTAATCATACGCAGTGTATAAACAAAACTATTTTCACACGCAACACACAAAACATAAATAATAAGTACAAATAAAATTCATTTTCGATTGTCTTTTCCTTTTGCACAACATTATCTTTTTCTACAATTTTATCTATCTTATATCTGCGTTTGAATTTATCTTAAATTCGGATAGTGGTTTTTTGTGGTTTTTTTTTTTAGCATTTTTCTGTTACAGTAATTCGTTGAGATGACACAAGCGTAGAATTTAAAAAAAGTAATCACGAATTTTATTGGTGAATTTCTAAGAATATTTTTTTGTTATGGCAATCTTTGCGGTTACTAAATGTTATTATCTGATACCTCGTATACGAAAGAGAGTATTTGTTAAGGAACAAGAGAATAAAATCTAGAGTTGAGTTTTTGCTAACGATAGTTAACAAAGTATCGAGACATCATTTTGTTCTACATTTTTTTGCAACCACAAAAAAAATATCAAGAACCATAAACCTAGAAACTACTTAACACAGCCAAACAACCCTATAAAAGACATTAAAGTTTTCCTGTTGTAAATGGAATAAAGTCGTGGGTGAGCCTACGAAGCCGAAAGGGTGACGTTAGCTGTAAGGGTTGGAATTTCCTAAAAAGGAACTTTGATGATGACAAAGAGTTGAGCAGAAAATAGCGCCGCTTACTATACTGATGACAGGCTCTTTTGTTTACTTGTACAGGGTATAAGCAAGTGCACTAAGCCCCAACTAAGCAATAGCAATGCTAACAATAACAATAATAGAAACAAAAATATATATACAAAAGTATAAGAGTATAATATCTAAACAAAAAACATTGTTTGCTTATTGCGTTTGCATACGCAAATCCAAATTAATTTAAACTAAACTCAACTGAACTGAACAGAAGGAACTCTATTTTTGCCATTTGTTTGATGGCGGAAATTACTTTATACTGTACCACATGTGATGACGTCATTGACTGACAGAAAAGCCAATCAAAAGTGAAGCAAGTTTGTTCATTTCAATTGGTAAAACAGGATATTGCAAAGACGCAATGATGACGATAAATAATAATAATAAAAATGTTTGGAAAAAGTTGCATATTAAAAGAACTTCAAAAAATTCGTTTCGCTTTCAGCGGGTGATCATTTATACTAAATAATATGTGTGTGTGTGTGTGTCGACCGAGGGGGCGGACATGTGTTTGCCATAATATGGTAAAACGGCTAACCGAATATCGAGCTGGCCAATTGATATTTATTTGCTTGAAATTGATTTTAAACAGACAACAATTTTAGTTCTCGTTTTGGTTTTTGCTTTTTGTTTTGTTTTGTTTTTGGCAATTTATGTTTTGCGTAATAATCTGGCTGGGGATTGTGGCAAGTAAATTGTGCCAATTGAAATAGATAATAAGACTAGTTTACTATGTTTGATTTCATTGGCTTCTTCATTGCTTATGCGATTATTCGATTATTCAACTATGTACAGATACTTTTGTACCTTACGACTTAGAGACTTCATTTTTTTTGGTGATTGTGTGGCATGCTTGAATGACGTCAGACTTGCTGCAAAGTTGAATCGCTCAAGCGTTAAGCATCAGGGTGAGTAACAAGCAGGCAGCTTACCCTAAAAGGTGTTTAAAGCAACCTCCCCCACCTTAAACAGGCATTGAACGTGGCCTAGACGAAGATGTGGTTGCATTGAGCAGGCTAATGCTACCAGGCCAAGTTAATACGAAGTGAGCGAGAGACTTGGCCAAGGGGCACACAGCTGTCAGAGTTCTACCAGCGGGCCGTTTTGCTTGAGCTCTTTTTTTGGCCTGATTCCGATAAACATCAAACAGTAACATCTTTAAACATTCCTCTCCGCTACACTCTCTTGTTTTTTTGCCTCACAGCGTATTTTTCTTACAAGTTTCTCTCTCTCTCGCGCTTCGGGCTGGTTAGCTGTTAGCTGTTTATGTTGTTGTTCTTTTTTTTTGGGCCCTGTTCGTTAAGTCTAACTGGTAAATAAATAGGTTTATGTTCAGTTAGTTGTTGTTGCTGCAACTTGTGGCTGTTGCTGCCTTGTTGATTGTAACCTTGAAGCAATTCTGCGGTTTGTTAGCCATACTTTTAGTTAATGCCAGACAAAAGAAATAAAATAAAAAAACACTAAATAAAGACAAAGTAAGCGTTTGACATTTGTATTTAATCGATTTAGATAATGTTGATTAAACGCAAAGCCACAAGAAAAAAAGATTTATGTCAATCGGTTTGTTTACATCAATTAAGGCTTAAACAAAGATTAGAACCTTCTACCCAAAAGGGGTTTTTTTTAACCCTATTTTGAGTTAAATTGTTTTGGTTTTGCTTTGTTAGAGCTAATTTGTTTTTGTTATAACTCTTTTGTTTTTTAATAAATAATCATATTTTTTTAAATATATTATTAAGAAATAAATAAATAATGAATAAAAAATTTCAAAAATTTTACAGTTACACTTTTCACTGTAAAGTGGAAAAACCGTCATTATTCTTCACGCGAAAGCACTTTCTTGACAGACTGTATATAGAGGACAAAAACTGTGCACTAAAAGGAAAGACAGAAAATCAAATTTTTGTTTTACTTCCGTAGAGGTTAAGTTTAATATAAATCGCAGTATGTTTAAACAAACCTAACTGTCTGTAGGAATAGACTGCAAAAAAGAGTTGCCACTGCTCTCAAAAGTGCAGGGTTAAGAAAGGAAAGAAACTTTTAAAAAAGTTTTGTAAATAAGACTTTTTTCGATCAGTTTACTCTTTATATAGCACTCACAGCAACATCAACAATAACAATATAACTTGGTTGCAAAAGAAAGAAGGCAATCTTAATATAACTAAAATAAATCTTGATTTACAGTCTGTCAAGAAAGTGTTTTCGCGTTTTTCACCTTACAGACGAAAATATAACTGTAAAATGGCTCTTAAAATTTTTTTGAAATTTTTCATGTATTATTTATTTCTTAATAATATATTTAAAAAAAAGGTTATTAATTAAAAAACAAAAAAATTATAACAAAAACAAATGAACTAACTAAATTTGACTGTTTTTGTCTTTAAGAATCGGGTAGTAACATAAAGCTTAACTTATGAAAAATATTTAATATTTGGTATGATAGCCCTTGGCTGTAACAACAGTGTTGAGTCTTGAATTCATTGAATTAACTAATTTTCCATATATATTATATTGGTATATTCCTCCACTCTTCTAAACTTATACTTTCTAACATGGGCCGTGATGTGGGGCGTCTTTGTGCGACCTTCTTTTTTAGATATGCCCACAAATGTTCTATTGGGTTAATATCTGGGCTCTGGGGTGGAGTTTCAATAACTTTCCCGCAGCACAGTCGCACATTTGAAGCTTTATGTTTGGGATCGTTATCCTGGTAGAACTTAAAACTGCGATCAAACCCAAATTTAGTAGCACTGTTCTTTACATTGTCCTTTAAAATGTTAAGATACTGAACAGCATCCATTGTGTCTTCAATAAACACCAAATCGCCCACTCCCTTGATTGAAAAACACTCCCCCAACATGACCGACAGTTTGCCTTATTACACCGTCGGTATAATGTTTTTCATTTCCAATGCTGCCAATGGTTTCCGCCATACTCTATTGGGTCCCTTGTTGTAATGTAGCATTATCTTGGTCTCATCAGAGAATATAACATCATTCCAATAGCTTTGCGGTGTGTTTAAATGGTCAGAAGCGAAGGAAAGGCGTTTTTCCACGTTCACTGCAGACAGCATTGGTTTCTTTCTAGGTGCCCGGGACGTGGAGTTTTGGCTTATTATTGTTTTTCTGACTGAGACTCGGGAGAAACATTAACTACACACTCAAGTGTAGCCTCAATCGCCAGAGTTCTGGTCGAGATCATGGGGTTTTGGTCAACTTTTTGCGTTATTCTACGCGATGCTCTATGTGACAGTTTTGGCGGTCTTCCAGTTGCTAGCTTATTTTCCAGTCTTTTTTTAGTTTTTGCCCACCGTTTTTTATTTTGGACAGTTCTTTGTTGGAGCTGGAGCATATTGGCAATGTTTTTGGTAGATTTGCCGATGTATGGTTATAATAAACCAGTTGGGCGACATCAAACGGTATTCTTTTACCAGACATTTTGATTAATAATTGAACACGGCTGTAAGTGCGTGCATTCAACTAGTACAATTTTTAAAACGCACAAAATTTGCTTTAAATATGCGCACATGATGACCTGCTATGCAAAAATAACTGTAACTATAACTGTACTAGCAAGAAAAACGAAAGAATGCAAGAATAGCAAAGACGAAAACACTTTCTTGACAGTCAAATTTAGTTAGAGTTAATTTGTTTTTGTTATAACTTTTTTGTTTTTTAATTAATAATCTTTTTTTTTTTAATATATTATTAAGGAATGAATAAATAATACCTGAAAAATCTCAAAAAAAAAGTTTAAGAGCCATTTTACAGTTATATTTTTGTTTGTAAAGTGAAAAAACATAAATTTTTCTACACGCGAAAACACTTTCTTGACAGACTGTATTCTTAAACCATAAACAGTGAGTGAAGAAAAGTTAATTAGATTCTGCATTTTAACAAAAAAAAAAACAAGTTAAAGTTCAGATAGTTTAAGGTAAGTACACTTCTAAAATTTACAGAGCATTAGGCAGTCGGTGAGACGCGATTTTTTTTTGCATTTGTTTGTCCTGTTATTACCGTTAGCTCTCGCCATCATGTGTTCCCCCACATACATACATACATACTGTGCGCTTAATGGGCTCTCTACGAAAGAAACACGAAAGTACAAGAAACGAAACAAAATATTTTTGTCTGTCTTTTGTTGTTGTTTTGTAGCGTTTGAGTTTTGTTAACTGTTAACTGTTTAGTTTTTGCTGCTGTTTATCAAGTTGTAGCAATAAAAAAGAAAGAAAAAAATATATGAAGAAATTCTAAACAAGACAAACAACAGTTATGAATCTTTAATTATCCGAAGTTTTTATACTCTCTCTCTCTCTCAAAATTACATAGGCTCAATTGGCACTATGCCTCTTATTGAATAAGTTTGAAGTTACCTTTGTTTACATAATGCATTTTTAATGAAAAAAAAACGGCAGCAAAATAAAGCAGCGATATAGCCATTAAGGGTGTAGGGTAACCAATGTCGCCTTTTAATGCGTTACACATCTCGTGACAACATTGCATTACCCGTACCAAGTAGCAGCGGCAAAAAAAAGCACAATAATAAACGATTCTGTTCATATTTTTTTTTGTTGCTATGTGTAAGTGAGTTTGGCATCTATGTATGTATGCCGTGACTCACGTTAATGCTTTGCGGCGAATTCGACGCCGGCTGCGCAGTCGCGTGCTTCAAACAGGGCGACGTTTGTCGCTGTCATTCGCATCGGCTTGAGCGCTTTCATTGTCAAGAAACAATGCGAGTTATGCTAAACAGCTTTTTAAAGCTTCAAGCTTCAATTTAATATAATTTGCTTGTTTCTTAACTACACGCATTCGCCATTTGGTTTTCTCATATTTTTATTTGCATCACTGTCTCTATTTCTACAGCCTAGCTGCCAGTTGGCTGTGTGAAAAATGTATGAAAAATATAAAAAAGAAAAGAAACAAAATACCGGTTTTAATATCGTCCAACTTTCTACGCACATTTTGGCCAAGTTCAAGGCGAGTTATAGAGTAGTCAGCAGTCAGCAAATGTGTGTAAGTGTTTGGCACCAACAAGTGGAATTTCGCCGTGAAGATAGCGAAGCGAAGTTCACACCACACAAACACACACACACACACCGACACAAACGCGCGTGGGAAGCACAATGCCAGCAAAATTAACGAACAAAGTAAATAACGGAAAAACTAGTAGTATAATTAAAAGTTAGGCAGTCACAGGCTGAGCAACGCGGAGAGGCCAAATTGAGAGTTTACATCGCTGCACAATCAAAATGTTGTTGTGCAGCGATGAGTTAAGATCTTCATAAGATAAGTTAATTTACATTCGTGTATGTACGTATGTATGTATGAATGTGTTGTTGTAAGTGATTTCTTGACACGATCACAGCTAAAGCTTTGTTTGGACAAGCGCTTGTGGGAGCTTTAGGAGAACAAAAGCAGCTTGCAATATCATTTCTTTCCGTTCGGCCTAGATCAAACTATAAACAATTGGAACTTCTTTGACGGATATACTTTAAAAAAAAATGTAACTTCAAATGAGTTTTTCCATTTTATTTTAATGGGCTCTTTTGTCCGAGTAGAAAATTGGCACAAATCGCAGCTTGATGGCTTTAAATTAGGCTAGTGCCAGTTCGTCGCACACCAAAATGACTTGAAAGACAGACAGAGAAGAGCCAGAAAAGAGAACATTGAAGAATCATTTGACACAGCTATAAAGTGTAGATTACTTATTAAACAAAAACAGCAACATTAGCTATGGCAAAAGAGTAACAAAAAAAGAAGAAAATTGTGTCATGCTCATCATTATAACCATTATCTTCATTATTGTTGATTTAAGCATTAACATCCGGGGTGCCCAAAGTGCGCTTATGATGAAGCGCAAATACCAACACAAATGATAAAAATCACTTAAAACACATACACACACATACATACGGACATTAAGCTAGTTCTACGCTCAATGCAGCTGTTGACTTAACTATTTGATGGAGAATTGCACTCTCTCAAATCGTAAATAAAACACAAACAACGATTATTGCACACTGATAAGTTGTAGCACTAAGCTACAACAACAATTTGTACAGCGAAGATCAGAGAATGAGCGAAGAACAAGAAACATAACTTTTTAAGCAAATTGTGTGCTCTTGTTGTCTTTGTCTTTTACATAGGGCTTGTGTCGATCAACTGTATACATACATATACGAAATTCGTTTTCTATGCTTTGGAACAGCTACAACAACAAATGAGAACTGAAAGCAATGAGACTTAACACGACAGATTAACATTTTTATTTTTTCTTTTGCTTAATGTAAAGTGTAAAGACACACAGTGGATGCGACAAACTTAAATTGTTGTTTTTTTTTTGCACATATCTAACAAAATTCCTAGCAAATGCATAAGCAGCAAGTGAACAAGTGTCAAAATTTGACAATTGCCGAGTGCGAAATACTCTGTTATAAATTTATTGACGGGTTTTTGAAGATGTTAATGCATTTTTTCTATGCTGAATCATTAGAAATAATAATGTTAGTCAGAAAAAGATAGTTCCATCGAATTTATCAATCTTCCAGCCTCCTGTTCAGCGCCAATCTAGACAATCTTATCTAATCAGTCTTTGATAGAGATAAATGGAAAGTTTCAGAGCAACTTGATGGACATAACACAGAAACGATACACTATTTACTTTCAGAATCGGCGTAGAAAACCAATAAAAATATGATAGTCGGACTTAAACGACTGTGGAATGCTCTGATATAAAAGCAGAGTTCGACAGATCATCATCATCATCAATATACCCCTTTAACTTTTAGTATTAAGGTGTACAAAACAAGTGCACAAATTAGCGCTTATCACGAGACCCAAAATCGAGAATTTCAAGTCAAGGCAAACAAATCATTCGAATGAGCAACAAAAAAGTTTGTTAATGTATAATTAAAGACACACAGATATAGAAAATTAAAAATCAATAACAACAATTTGTTGGTATTTTTTGATAGAAGGGGCGTTACGAAAACCCCATTTTAATCAGTTAAAAATAATTTGTCATAGGTATTTTTTTATTAGCTCAAACAACGGCATAAGATGGATTTTATGTGTACATATGTATATTATAACTGATAAATAGAATTTAAGTGCGGCATTCTTTAGATAACGCCATGAAAAGCGAATTGCAGCGGTCTTGAACTTGTTTTTAACGGAAGTAAGGGCTGATAAGTATTGATTGTTGCACTGCACATTTGTTTATAATAGTTTTCAATGGTAATTTGAATAGTTGAAAGACAAAAGACAAACGTCAAAGTCGAGATGTATTTATTTTGGAATTGCAAGTTATTGAGATTATTTGGCAACGTTGATGCTTTCATAGGGTTGCCAGATCCAGCAGCAGTGTGCTTAAGTCCCATAACATGTATTACGTTTAAACATTACTTTATTCCCTTTGATTGAATACAAGTCACGTTCGGTGCGATATAGCAAAGGTAGAACAAAGTGTTATAATTATGTACACATAAAACACAACGTAAACAAATTCCTGCTCTAAAGTGTACTGCAGATTAGCAAAGCGGCGCATCGTAAGCCAAGCACGTTGTGTTGATTATTGTGTTGGAGGGAAAGTGAGAGAGTTGCAGCATAAGCAGTGCTCTAGGCTTGAGCTTATATTGCTGTAAATCCATCATCAGCAGTGGGAGCGAGCGAGTGAGAGGGAGCGTGAGTGCGTGTGCGGAATCAGCGAGCTTAGAAAATAAATGAATGTGAATGGAGATGGCACAAGGCGAGAGAATGAGTCAACACATCAACGCAAAAAACACAACAACAAATGCGGGTGATTTACGGCAGAGAGCGGGCTGCAGTAAATGAATTGAAGAAGAGCGCAGCAAGAGAGTTTGTGTGTAACAGGGAGAGTAGTGAAGTGGAGTGCGTTACTTGACTATTGAGGTCAAGCGGGGTGCGGCAAATGTTTTTTGCTGATAGCGTTGATAAAAAGGGAAAACGCAACAATTTTTGAATGCGAGAAAACGAAGAAGCAGAGCAAAGGCGTTGCCAGTGACAGTGACTACAATGCGAACAACAACAAACAATGCACAAAAGAATGGCAAACAAGTAGCACAATCAAGTTTAAATCGTAAAGAAATCCGAGTAGAAATTTCAGTTTTGCAGCAGCAACAACAATCACACATTCAGATAGACAGACACACACACACACACACACACACAGTCACACATGCATTCATATCCCACTAGTACTGCCGGCGTCAGTCTCACAAAACTCATCAACGCTTCGTCAATGGGAAAGCGACAGTCACTCAACAAGACGATGGTAATGCAAAAATATATTACAATTCCAACTACAACAAAGTAAAGGTTATGCTTAGGCGGATGTGTAAGGAGGTAAACAATAATTTTTTTATGGTAGGTAATCAGCAAGGCGTCTGTCCTGATTTTCAGGGCGTCAGCGATTCGTTAACGGCGCGTTATTGGCCGGTTAACTAGTGGAATATGTTTCTCTTTTTTGCTTTTGCTTTGCGCACACACATACAAAGTCACACATAAACACACAAATAAACAGGCTGATAGACCGCACTTTCTTTGCTGCTACTGCTGTTGCCGCCGCTGCCAACTAAGATCGTTCGCCTTTTGGCGGCTTTTACGAATATTTGTTTACTAAGAATTAACGCGCAACATGCAATTAATCAATTAATACAAGCGCCTTTAACAGAAACACATATACACACACACTCACATACACAGAAACAAGCCAACCAAATCAAGCGCAAAATATGTGATTTTTTGGCGTTATTTCATCGAAGCGATGAAGCGTTCGCAAAAAAAACAATAAAAAAGTACATTAAACAGTAAAAGATGACAAAGGTCAGATGCACGAGCAATATCTGTATAAAGAACACTTTTTGCACCACAAAACACAATAATCAAAAAAAAAACAATAACAAAAAATTCAGCAGCAGCACAACAAGATCCAAATGATTGTTTAAAAAAAAGAAGAAAATAAACTCTTATATGTACAAAGGCAATGTAATGAAAACATACAAATTCGTAATCTCTTTGACGCCGCCTCTTGCTATTTGTGCTTGTTTGCCGCAGCTTTCGTACATATATATGAATATGGGTTGACTGCAGCGCGCCGTTTACAATAAATTAGTTTTTAATTTTTGTCGAACGCCTCAAAAATTCATAAATGAGTAACTCCGCTGCGCACAAAAACCGAAAATGAACTGAATTGGAATTAGTGGTGAGCGATATTAACATGAGCTGGCGCTGGCAACAATCGTTTGCAAAATCGATGCTCACAGCTAAACATCGATATTTTTACATTAGTATTTAAATTCTTTCGATAAAAAATACTTTTAATAAACATGATTATTGTTTTGTTTTTGTAAGTAAACAATATCAGATATATTAAATTAAGAGTGCATTCTGCTTAATAAGTATCTACCAAAAATAGTCTGTGCTTTTTGACATCATATAAAATACTGGATTCATAAATTCAGTATTTCAAATGCGGTCATCCTTTAACTTGCATTTTCATTAAAAGGCTGTGTTGAAGACTTAATTCACCAGCTTATGAAATTTCGGTTGTAATATTTTTGAAGGATTTCTTTTAAACAGTTGCTTCCCATTCGTCCTGATAAATGAAGGTTACTTAAAAATTTTAAGTAGCTTATATGTGTAGGCAAATATCTTACTTATCATTTAAACACTCATCCTATAAAAAAAATAATTTTAGATAAGCCTTTCCACTAAAAATACTGACATCACTGGAGTTTAATGCTATGATTCTAATTGATATAAGTTTAAAGTTCTACATTCACTGTAACAAGAAACATAGCTTTTATGTGATTATAGAATAGACAGTATAAAATTGGGGATATATGATTTACGTACTTTTATTATTTAGTGTTAGTGGCTTATTTTGTGCGCGCTTAATATTTGAAGAAATACCAACACATTCTTGTATCGATATTTAGCTTTTGGCGATACATCGATGGAATAGGGAAAAATAGCTTATTTTAAGTATTTTTTTGATGCTGTTTATAAAAATCGAAAATATAAATTGTTCCAAAAATTAAACATCAAAGGTATAGCTAATGCACGACTAGAGCATTCACACTAAGCAACATCTAATTACCATTTTTTTAAAGACTACTAATTTTTTATGTTAAAGAGAGGCTAGTGTTAATAAATATATTTTGTGTATTTGTGTAGCGTACGTGTATCATAGATATTGTCATAAAAGTACTGCAGGTTGAGGGAACATGTAAATTTCCAAAATATAAAACATAGTTGAGAGGTAATGTTTAAATATTACTAACCACCGGCATTGAGTGAGTTTTTCAAATGGTTCGTTCAAAAACGTTCGTTAAGTGAGTGTGTGCGAGTAGCGAGCAATTGTACGATATATCGATAGAATTAGGCACCGCTTGCCACAGCTGAGCGCATTTTTTAGCACATTTTCGCAACGCGACGCGTTTGTGTAGCTTCTGCTAAAAATTTTTTTAATGTGACAAAAACAACATAAAAACTCCAAAGCCGATATAGGCCATTTTGTTGTGTGCGTGTTCATCCTGCAGCAGCATTAATTGTTGCAAATCGTACAATTTTTTTTAGTTTGTTTTTGTAGTAAGCCAAATAAGCTGCCTCCTCTCCAGCACCAACGGATTGCAGCTGCAAAGCAAAAAGACAAACTTAACCTCGCAGCGTTTGCAAAAAAAAGGCAGAGCAAAGCGGCTGAGAAATAAGGAGAGCAAGCCAGAGCAAGCTACTTGAGTGAAAGAAAAAAGTGTTTGTTGCAGTACTTCTTTAACCCACCTTCGGCCATTCCTGCTAAATATTTGACATAATAATTACAATAAATCAAAATGTAAACGGCAAGTGAAATAAACTCGAATAATTTGTCATTACCAAGAGGCACGGAAAGAAAGCAAAGAAAAGAAAAGAAACGAAACGACAAAAAAAAAAAACGCAAACACACCGGCGAGCAAAGTCAAAAGACATTTATAATAAATACGTATGTATGTACATACACACATACATAAACATAGTCGCATATATATATATATATATATATGTGTGTAGCAAGAGCAATATAACTACAATGTGTAAAGATAACACAGATATTTAGCCGGCTCTAATAATTAAATGCCAAATTTGCCATTTGCGCAACATTCGATTATTTGCATTTCTATGGACTGCAGCCGATTAACACTAGACTGCCTGTCATCATATTTTTTTGACTTTCCAATTAGACCGTACATTGAAACTAATTGGGAACAGCTGTGCAACATGAAACTTCTGATTAAAAGCAGATTTGATAAGTAAGATTTTTCACGACAATTGTCTGCATATGCAGACGTACATATATTTGTGTATGTATATAATTATTTTTTCTGCTAGTCCTGACCTAGGCTAATACGAAATTTTTCTATTTCTTTTTGTTTTCTTTATAAATACAATTTGTTTTTTTTTTTACAAAAAAACAGTTTTTTTCAAACATTAAAACATTTCTTTTTATCGATATCAAAAGTACACTAGAAATGCCAAGAGTTATCGATAGTTTTACACAAACATTTGTACAAACGTCTTTATAACCTTTTTACTTGCAATCATAATACAATTAATTATTATTTATTAAGCAATGTAGCTTTCTGCTAACATTCAAGTATTCTATCTCCGATTTCATTCTACTCACTTTACTTCTCAGTATCAAATGCCAAAGGCAGCCAACAATTATACTTACATATATGAACGTAATGAAACGGAAGTGGATAAATAAAGTTTTTTTTATAAAGATTATGTTAAATTCGATTGTTTAAAGTAAAAAATGTTCATTAATCTTAAATTTTCTTTGTTTTTATATGTGGTTAGATTTCAATTTCCACATTTATACCTTAAAGCTGGGGACTTGAAGTTTTGCAAGTATTTTTTTTATTAGGAAGAGTGTCAAAATTGGGCTTGTAATCCAACTTGGGAGCTGAGAAATTGAATTGAAATACATTGAATAATATAGAGAAAACTTAATAATTTTGATATCTTAAGAAATATGTTTTTAAATATTTTGAAAATATATAAGAAGCTTTAGGTTTGTTTATAAAAAGTCAATAAATGTACAAATAGTCATATACAAATTTATATTCCCCCAAGATACCTTTTATTCAACAAATAATTCTAATAGTAAAATAATCGTCAAAAATTTCAGCTAATATCCCACAAAATGGCTTTGACAATTGTTGTTATGGCTGTTGCCGCTTCACTCGGGCAATTCCATTGCAATCAATCTCAAATCATCAATAAATAACAACAAAGAATTTAAAAAAAAATACAAAGACAAAAATTAAAAAGAACTTTTAATAATAAAAATCGTTAAAAAAAAAAAGAATCTAAGCTAAGTTGAAACAAAAAAGAACAACAAAATATTTCAAAACGGAGTAAAATGGATCATTTTCAAACCTCGCTAAATCCTCGCAAACAGGAGCTGCTCGAGGCACGCTTCATTGGAGTTCGGGTAAGCAAAGAAAAAAAAAAAACAATTTACTTTAAGTATTGATTCTAAACATTTATTTAATAATTTTAAACAGTTTGTAATTGGGTTAACAATGGACACTGTGGGTGGGGCAGACATGGGTTAAGACCCAGGCAGGCCAAACAGTTATTGCACTTTGGAATTGTCAGCTCCACACACACACACACTGAGAGAGCTTTGACTTTGTGCATGTTAGTGTTGTTGTTGTTGTTGCTGTTGTTGGTTCGTTGCTGGGCTTGGAATAGTGCATGGCAGTGGGAGGGGTAGGGGGTTGGGGCGGGTCTTTGTGCAGAAAAATGGAAGATGCTTTTCCCATAGTTTGGTTGAGCCCTTTGCTGTTGCTGCTGCTTCTTCTTGCTTCGTGTTTTTTTTTTTCCACTTCTTTCTTGTACTTTTCTTCATTTACGCTTTGTTGCTGTTTTTTGTTTCTAGTTGTTGTTGTTGTTGTCCGCATGCATGGGCAGAGAGTTTTGAACGAAGCGAAAACGGGCAGAAAAGAAAAACACGAGCATAAGCAAATAAATTAGCGTACAAAAGATGTGCGCCAGAAGAAAGCTGGTGAAACATACAAAGAAACATATATGTACCTATGTATGTATGTATGTAACCTCTAGTATTAAGAACTAGCCGAGAACTAGTTGCCAAAGAGTCAATTACTGGTTCTTGATGGCAGAATTAGTTGCATTGGAACTAGTTACTAAATTGACTATCTAAAATTAATGCATATTATAGTTACAACAGTTCTACATCAAAAAAGAAAGCTCTGCGGAAAAATAGTTAAACACTAAAAGAGTTTAAGAACTGATTACATACGGAACCAGTGGGTATGTGAAGAGGAAGAAATCGCAAATACACACAATTTACAGAGGCTCAATGTTGGGCAATGCTTTTACTGTTACTGTTACTGTTACTGTTACTGTTGTTGTTGTTGTTTTTAACATCTTGTCTCGTGACAAGCCGTAGCAAACACCCAACACTACATACATACATACGTATTAACTGTACAACCTATGTACATGCGTGCATACATACATACGAGCAGTACATGTGTGCTGTCAATACATAACAGTGTACAGTGAATCAATTACATGCAAATATGCCAGCCTCCTACTTCACCCCCCACCCACAATGCTGCTCCTGCTACTCATACCAATATCATTCGCACTACATACACACACACACACACAAGCATACGTTTGTCCCTCTCTTTTACACACGCTCACTTACGCTAAGCTGGGCTGGGTCGGCTTGTGTGCCTGCCACGTCTCTGAGCGTTTGCGTTTAAAAAAGAAATGAAAGCAAAAGAACAGCTGATAAGCGCAACGCTGTTGCCGACGTTGACGTTAGCGCTAGCGTTGACGTTGACAGCGACAGCGACGTTCGCGCATCGCCATTGACAAGTGGCATGTGAGGTGTGTATGTATATATATTGTTTTTTACTGTGTGGTGAGAATAGCAAATTCAACTCTCTTGATAAGAATGAATATTACGAAAAAAAACAGATTTCAGGTTTGTAGTTACTTGATTTTTTTTTGTTTTTGGTTGCTGTGCTATGCTCCACTGTGCCAGCAAGCAGTGCACTTTTATTTAACATAGCGCTGTTATGCACAGTTGCTGGAAAGCTGTAGCCACTGCTGTCGCTACTGCTGCTGCTGCTCCTTCTGCATTGCTGTGCGCCTTGTATATACGTTTAAAGTTTGTTTCACTCCATTTGCAAATTATCGCAAATCACAGTCGTTAATGTTTGTTATATATAGTATGGGCATGCATAACACACTCGTTGGAGGCTATTGGCTTTAAAAATGTATAAAAACTCTCGCATATGACGTGTACGAATATCAAACAACAGTCAATTGGCCTGCAGAGTCTCAAAACAATGGCGTCTGCATTTCTTGTATGTTTTTAATCGAAACAGAAACGAAACTTAACATACAAAAATGTTAAATGCGCACTGCTTGCTCTGTTGTTGGCAGCCATTCTAACAGCACTTTGTTTTTGCTTTTTAGTTTGTATTCTCTCTCACTCTCTCGTTTTTCGTTTGTGTGTTTGTTTGTGTTTGTGTTTGATGCCGGCTTGTTAACGGCTGTTTGACTTTTGTTTCGCACTCAGTTTTTGTGGTTAATCAGTTTATTATTGTTAGACATATACATATGTAGTTATTATACTGTTGTTGTTGACATGGAAACACATGTTTGTGTTTTTATTGAGCGTGTGTGTGTGTGTATTTGTCTGTTGGTATCAAATTTATGGCTATTCATCCAACGCTTTTCGCTCTCCAAACCGTTTTTATGCACAAAGCGAGACAAAAAAAATACGGGAAAATGTTAAATGCCAAAAAGGAAGCTGGAAAAAGCGGCAATTGCTTAACTTTTGCTGTCTTTTTACACTCACCTTATCTCTATCATTCTTTTTGCCATTTACTCGTTCTGTCTCCATTTGGCGTTCTGCATTCGCACATACAAACATATGTGTGTGTGTGTGTATGTAAAGAATTCGGCATAAATATTTAACATGTCAGTAGAAAAAAGTGAAATAGTCTTGTCCTTAGAAAAAGTTATCTTTAATATAATTTTGCGTATCTTCACACATAAACCAATAGACGCAATGGAAGAAGAAGCAGCAGCAACTTAACAGTAACAGGAAAACCTAATTTCTCTTTTTTTCTTGCGTTCGTTTCGTTCGTGTTATACTAAAAAGAAAGAAAAAAAAACTATTCAAACACAACAACAACAGCAAGAAGAAAAGCAAAAAAAAATTCGCAAGTTCAATGAACTTGCCATTACAAATTATATGCTGCCAGTTAGCGACGCAAGCAGCAGGGAAAACAACAACTGCCACGGGCGTTAGCAGCAAAAAGAGCAACAACTACAGCACACTTGGAAAGAAAAAAAAAACCAAGAAGGAAGAGAAGAAAAAAAAAGAACACTGAAAAACTAGTCATGCGTCGCTGCAGGCATCAGCGTAGACGTCGACTGCGACGCTGCATAGATTTTGCGACCTGACCTAAAATGCAAAAAATTTTTTCTGCCCTCGGTGAGTGGTCGTCACACTGTTGTCGTGTTAATAGAGGCCGCCACTGTTATTGGGCACCTAACAGCCGAATGCTTGAACAGCGGAACCCAACACACAACAGAGAGAGAGAGTGTGAAAGAGAGAGAGTGTCAAGTACAGCTGTTTTTTTTTTTGACACGAATCGTTTAATGTTCTCGCTCTTTAACAAGTAAATAAAATAAATGAAAAAAAAAAAAAAATGAAAATGAATTTAAATTAAAGTTTATTGAATAATTTGTATTTTTAAAAATTTGGCAATTCGATTGGCGTAAAAAGAAAACAAACAAAAATAAATCTAGGTCACAATTTGCTTCTATTGTTTTATCTTATATGCATTACATATAAGACTTATGAAAGCGCAACATTAAAATAAATAAATATTTCGTATATTTGTAACTATTGTGGTAGAAATCCGCACTTGAAGTATATAAAATATGCAAAACTGATTTTCTTTTAAGTGTTTAATATATTGAGTCTTAACTGTATACACATCCCAACTATCAAGGGGAAATGCCTTTTGCATCCTGATTGTATGTATTACAACTGTTTAAATACCCTAAATACATGGCTAGAACGGGTATAATGTTTTTGTGGCAAGATTATGTAACAGACCCTTATATATCTTGATCAATTTAATCATCTTTTTGTTTGTATGAATACATCGACAATTTGTTTTGAATTAGGCAATGTTTGTTTCACATTTTTTGTTTGCAAAACACAATTTGGAATAATAGCAAAAAAATGTTTAGTTCGAAAAGCTTTTAATAATGCTTTATTTCTAAATCATTTTTAAACATTAGATGCCCTTACTTTATGATTTTGACTTGTGTCAAATCAAAGTTGTGCAAAATTTCAACCTTCGTTTATCATTCAATTGATTATGGAGTAATTTTGAAGGCAACTTCTACAAATTGATGTTATAGTTTATTAAAAGTCTTTTATTTTGTTCAAAATACTCGAAATCGCTTTGGCAAAAGGAAATTAAGTGATACTAAGCTAAGCTAGAAATAATCAGTAGACATAATCAATATAGGAAAAGGAAAAGCGCTGAAAGAAAAAAAAGAAAAGCTATATAATACTAATAACTATTTATGGGATCAGGCGTTTTCCAGGGTACCTACCAGTCGAGATTGCTTGACAAAAGGCAGTCTTTTATATAAACTCTTGATAACATTGCGTATGCGCTATATTTATATATATATGCATATCAAGTATACGCGACATTTATTCGTTTTTTTGTCGCTTTACATATTTTGTACATTTAATGACTTTTTCTTGATTGTTTTTTTTTTTTTAAATTACTTGTACTAAAGGTTCTCCCACTCGATGCTTATTACATAAGCGAGGGTGTTGGGTTTGGAGGGGGTGTTGGGAGGGGTCGGAGTGTTTCTTTCTTTCTCGGACGCTGGCACATGGCAACCGCGAGAGGACGAAATGATTTTCTGTTGTCTCGTTGAAGTCGATGTTAAAGTTGTTGGGGTTTTTTTTTTTCTTTTCTTACATTTTTATCCATATTCAGATAGTGAAGCTGGGTTGGGGGCGGGCTGTTGGCATAATGTTCCGCAGCTGTTGCTTGTGTGTGTGTGTGTGTGTGTTGGTATTGTTGTTGTCGCGTGAGTTGACATCAAAACGGATATGGAATTTTCAATATTTACTGTAGCTGTTGCGGCTTAATGTATGCAGCTCTCGCACACACACCCACACACACACACACACACACACACACACCCACCCACACACACACACGCATAGATGTGTGCGAATTGAATGGGAATGGTGGGTTTTTTGGTACTTTGGGAGTGAGAGCGTTGGAAGTTGTTGCGGGTGGGGTGTGGCGGGGTAGTGGTAGGGGGAGGGGAAGGCAGGGCGGGGGGTCTCAGATGGATGGCCTGCGCAATAGGTAGCGCCCAGTTGTGCCCACTATACACGCTGCTTATGTAAGCATTTTGTGCATGTTTCCGCTTTTATATACTCGCCGAATACACCAGAGAAATGTAGTACGTGCGGGGGGAGGGGGGTTAGTATGGGAGGAGAGGGGAGCTAAAGGCACGTTAAAATTGTCATGTGCTCAGCTCGCAGGGGGGGGGGTGCTTGAAGAGTAGTTATACATAAGAGTCAGCAAACCCACAAATTTTAGCCCAACATGCTCTTCATTTCTCTGGACCTCGCTTTCTCTCTCTCTCTCTCTCTCTTGTTTACTCTTGCATTTTCTCCACATCTATCTCGCTTTCTCTTATTCTCCCTCTCTCTCTCGCGCGTACACACACTTTGACGAAGCGTGTATGTTTTACTCACACACACACACACACACGCACACTTTGTGTAATTCATTTAGCAGTTTTCGCACGCAAAACTGCATTTGGCATACGATGCGACGATACAAACGCTAGATGGCGCTGTTGTAATTTCAACGGTTTGACAGATTACAAAATGGCCTTGCCAATATACATACAGACATAACGGTACAAGGGCGCGGTCGATTCAATAAATGTTGCTAATGTGATGTCATTAAACGTTTGTTTGCCTCGTCTGCTCTTACAATACCGTTAACACTTAACTCTTAACGGTTAACCATCAAGTGCAATTATTGCAAATTTCACAATTTCAATTTCAATCGCACACAAATTGTTATAATATATTTCGATGTTGCATAGAAGTTAATTCAAGCCAAGATTATTTATTGTTTTGTAACAATACTAAGCATTAAACATAATAAACCGTTTTATTGCAAATAATTCTTGCAAAAATCTTACGAAAAAAACTTAAAAATTCTTTTTTGGAACTTAAATGTTTTGAGATTTGAAAATAAATCAAACAAAAAGTGAATACACTTTGTTCTTCTGGGCTTAAACTTGTTGTCCACACACACAAACACACACACACACATGGTAGCCGTTTTTCATTGGTTAGCTAAAAACTGTTGCGATTTGGTAATGCAAATCGCAATTTGAAAATTTCATGTGATTAGACAAATGAGCGTTAAGTATGTGGCATATATATATATATATAAATATACATTTAGTATACATACATATATATATATATATAAATATTTAATATGCATTCGTATTCGTATTCGTGCACACATATACATATGCATTTAGTCATCTCATTATAATTTATGCATTATGACCGCCTCGAGCGAACATTTTGAAACACATAATTGCATTTCGTTTGTGTGCGCTTCATTTGCCAACAGTGCACACACACATACACACACACACACATTTTATAGCCTTAACGCTTTGTGGTTTTTGGTTGCTATTTGCCTGTTGGCTTTGACCAACTTTGGGCGCATTTGTCGAGGCGTCACTGTAGCAACGGCAACGGCGCTATAGCTTTATTTAACTGTCACTCTGTTACCTTGTCAACTGTTATACACACACACACACACGTACGTGTATGTGTACATACTGTTATACATAAATGCGAGGTGCTAGCAGCCAAGTGTAGGCAAACAGTATCGTAACAGTATCCTGCCTCTGAACACTCTCGTGTAACCTGACTAAGGGAAGGGCTTTCCCTTAAAGCCTTAATGCTGGAGCTCTATTTGTGTGTCTTGCCCTCTCCGATGTCTACCCTTTGTGACCAAAGCAAACCAAGTTCCTTTCCCACCCCACCAACACCACCAAAGGCAATGCGTTGTGTGTTAGCGTGTTGCATCAACGCGAGGCGCGTTGCTTTCGTTCAACATCTGCTGCTACACACTGATACAGTGTGAATGAGTAATACATTTTCCCCTGGCCTTGCGAGGGGAAGTGGCATATAATTTGTACACTACTCAGAATACACAATGAACTAGATTTCCAACTCAAATGATTCAGGAAAACATTTTTTAATATTGCCAGAACTTTTTCTCAAATCCTTACAATAAAGTAAAACTATTGTGGGTTAAGGGTAAACTTGCAACAGAGGTTTGGAAAGCAGCAGGGTTTGGCGCAACCAAGTGCAGATTGCGCCAGTTAGTAATGAGACTGGCAATGTTGCTCCCGATCTGGCAACGCTAAAGACGAACGGCTTTAAATACCGTCAGGTGCACATATGATACCCCTCAAATATAAGTTTGAACGCCCTACAGTCATCCGTTTTGTTCGTAGCGTTAGTTTCCGTAAAACAGTTTTGTATGAGTGGCATTAGAGTCGAGCAACGGTATCAAGTTTTGCTTCAAACTTGGACACAATGCAACTGAAACATTTGAAAAACTTAAGCAGGCGTACGGAGAAAGTGTTTTGTCAAGGGCTCGGGTGTTTCGATGGTCTAAGACATTTTCAGAAGGAAAAGAGTCAATTGAGGATGAACCACGAAGCGGAAGGCTTCAATGAAAGTGTCAACAGAGTTCGGGATCTTGTGCAGTCAGATCGACGGTTAACAGTCAGAACGAACGCGGACCAATGAATTGGAGATGAGAAAAATTTCCGAAAAACCTTTCCCAAGTGCAAAAGGATGTGACAAAGGAAAGGAGTCTTGATTTTTTGGGAACGATTGGAAATGATCCCCATTTTTTGAACGTGTCAACACTGGTGACGAGTCTTGGGTGTTTGCGTATGACCCAGAAACCAAACGCCAAAGCATGGAATGGCACACTGCATCCTCTCGCTACGAACAAAACGGATGACTGTAGTGCGATCAAACTGAATGCTGACGGTGTTTAAAGCCTTTCGTCTCCAGCTTTGTCAGATCGGGAGCGACGTTGCCAGTCTCATTACTTTATTTACACACCTCGTATACATTAATTATTGATTTAAATATCAATTTGTATTGACTCTTGTTATCGATCTTTCGTTAGTGGGACGAATGTTTCTAGTGCCCTTTTTTGACCTATGCCATATTGGGTTTTGCTGATCAGGTCACGCTTAAGTATTCAAACTTTCACTTGAATTTGCTGTGGAACTGTTGCGGAGCATTACGGACATATTTGTTGCCTGGTTTTGGTGAAAGTTCTATAATTTATATTAGCAAGTATCTTTATTTAGTTGCTAGGCTCAAAGGCAGCTTGCTTGCAGAAAAAAATACTTTCCGATTATTAATACTAAGCAAATTGTTGCAAACAGAAGTGTTTGTATAAAGGGAAGCAGTCGGCACATAAACTGACTACTAGATAGGCGTCGCAACTAGCACTTGTAACTAGTTGGACTACAGAGAGGTCCTTCGTTGCGTCGCAGTAGGTACGATGAAAGAAGAGAGTGAAGTGGGAAAAATACTATACTCTATTTAATAAAAAGCGGGGTTTATATACAAAACTCTTAGAGGAAATCTTGCTTAGGATTAGATGAAAGTTGACATAAAGATAGCATATATCATATATTATATATTTATGAGGCTGCCTGCTAACTGCTGTGCATCTGCACTATTTGCAGCGTATGATTTTCTGCTCTTAATGGTTAAATGATTGTTGACTTATATGAACCTAAACAAGAAGTGACATAGCTTTTTATAGATGGCTTTTGGTGTTTGGAGAAGGCTTGAGGAAAGTGTCAAAAATGTTTCTTTTTAAACCATAACAATGTTCAAATAAAATGCGAATCTTTTGTTTCAAATTCATGAGTTCTGATGAATGATTATAAAATCTCAAAATATAAACTATTACCCTTTTATAGCATTAATTTAACTATCATATTCAAACACCAAAGAAACACAATTAATACATTAATACCAATGCATTTAATTATGTTCATTATCTATTCTTTTGGCATGTATAATTGCTTGTCATTAGTTTTTTTTAGTTTCCTTCTTCACCGGCTTCACGATTAACTTCTTTTTACCCTTTTCTGTTACTTTTGTTGCAGTTTCAGTTTTATTGTCTCCTGATTTTAGCTTGGGCAACTTTGGATCAACTAATGATTCCTCATCGCTTCTAGAATTTAAATAGTATCATAATTCTAATAAAAACAGATTTTTTGCCCTGTTCTTTTCATACCTTTTAGTAAAAATCTGTTTTTCTTCATACGATTTTATTGGCTCTTGATTCTGTTCTTTATATTCATTGTCCATGCGTTTGGCTTTTTCCATCATAGCCATTGTACTCTGCCACAATGTGTCCAACTAATATGATAGATTTGCCATTTATAAAACTATTAAATAACTATTTATACCAACCTCTAGTTTATATTGTTTTATTTTGGAACTAGTCTCAGTCTGGTCGTCTTCATCGGATTCCATATCCTTATTGTTGTTATCCTTCTCAGGAGTTTTCAAGATTTGTGTTTTCTGCTTTTTTTTCTCCATTATTATACGTAAAAATATATATATTTCTTTATTGTTTATTTGTACGATCTGAATGAAATATGTCTATGAATGAGTGCCTGCCTGCTTAGCTTCAGCTTTTGGCAATTGAATTTATGCTACTTAGAGATAAATAAGTGACTTTTTATTTGCATGTTTCTATAGAGTGAAAAGTCAAATTCTATTTTAACAAAACATTCGTTTTTTTTTGTTAATCACCCACCATTTTAGCCATTCAAGTATTGACTTTTTCTAATAGGTATTGTTTTTTTTTTAGTAAATAAATTTGTATCCCGAATCAGGGCATATCCCATTCGGCTACTATAAAAGAGAGCACATTTATTTATAGCTGAATTGATAAAGCTACTTGTTATCTGCTCTTAGTCCGTCTGCTTCTATGCAAAAGAAGTCTCATAGCTTTTCAGCAATCGAGTTGAAACATTTTTCAGATTTCGACAGAATCAACCAGATCAAATTTAGTTACCTTACAAAAAAATTTGCAGTTCAAAATTATATATACAAAGGCTTTTCAAGTGCATATAATATTTGCCATAAACAGAAAGAAAATATCGATCAAGAAATATTTCTTTGCGTAATAAAAAAAGACTTTTAGATTGGTATATAAACAATGCTTAACCATTATAATAATAATACATTTCTTACAGTTTGACAATACATTTATTATTGAAATTTGTAGAAACTTTTACAATACTAATAATCTATCAAAACTTTATATTAATTGGCCAAGAAATACGAAAGATATCAAAGGTTAAAAAAAACAGTACTGCAAAAACAAAACTAAAAAAGTTTTTTGTTTATGGAAACTTTTATATATATTTTGACATAGGTATGGATGAGGATAATATTCAGTTTGTTATTTATTGGATTGTCAAAAAGGATATAAAAAAAAATAAACAGTTGTGTTGTCATAATTTGGAATATATAAAAATTATATATTCTAGTGTATTAAAATGTTGTTAAATTATTTTTAACATCATGCTTACATTAGCAGCTGTATTTATCTCAATGAAAAAAAGTTTGTAGGAATTGGGATACTTAAAAAGAAATGCGTCAAATTTTAAAAAGCCCTTTATCCTTCAACAATATTAAACGTAGCCTTTGCTCAAAGCACGTAAACTGTTTGCATTCAATAGCTTTAGAAAAAGGATTTTTGGTTGCAATTGATTCCACTTTTGCGCACTTTGTTTTCAGATTTTTAGTTAAACAACAATATTCTAGAGTACCAAGCAAATCCTTTGCTCCCGTATCTTTTACTTGTAAGGAATTTAATTTTAACTTTAATTGATTATGAATCGAAAAATGCTTTTCGCTTAGAAGTATTTTTAATATATGCTGGAAAATTGATATTAAATCTTCATAGTTTTTTTAATATTGTTTTCCCAAAGCTTTTAATATTCCAAATAAAACTTGCCAATTTCGCTTTTCACAAACAATGGAAATATTTAGGCAAAGTTAACTTTAAGTGCCTTTAATATCAATCAAATTAATCAATCAATTGTAATAGTTTGTTTCTCGCCAAACTGTTGCTAAGCACTTTCTGGGCATTAAATACATTTATTAACTTTAGAGCAAAACAATAAAGAATACAATGTTATTTATTGCTGGCTTTTATGTGTCATTTCAGCTTCTAAAGAAATGCAATAGAAAAGTTTTAAATAAAATAAAATTAATGGACAACACGTTTATATTAACCAGAGCATATACAATGCGATACCCAAAAAATTCAATTACAATGTTACAACTAATATTATTTTGAATAAAACTTTTAACACTATTTTCTCATAGTCCTAGCCGATATCTTTGTGTCTTCTTTGGACATTTTTTTCCGCATTTTAACCTTAACTTTAATTGCCATTAATGACATGGCTAACATATTCCAAGTTGTTTAACTAAAGACACCAAATAGCATAATATTTGCTAAGAAAAACTCAATATTGTTTAGAAAACTTAACGAAAATATATGTTTTTAGGAATAACAATCGAAATTTAAGGGTTAGGGTATCTTTAGGTCGTGCTTTCTGGTTTTTAGAAAAAAAAACCTTAAGCATTTCCAATATCGAGTGATTTTACTGTTGTGTAACAAAAAGCGCTGTTTAAGTACAAATGTATAAAAAAAAGTATGTATCAATTTATATCACATTGTATCTTTGCATTTGTGTTTATTCCTGTCTTGCACTTCCCTTCATATTCGTCACTTGCGATTGTTATAATGCATAGCACGACGTCAGCATTACATCGTTTCGCATTTTACTCTCTTTCTATAATTATTCCTTTACATTTTTCCTGCCACTGGCTTTTGCTGTCTTTTGTGGTTTGCTCGGTTTGCTGTTTTTTTTTTTTGCTGTTCCGCTTTGTGCTGCGTTTCGTTCGCTGTGCACCATGTGAGCAAATTAAAAATTCCATTTTTGTTTTGTTTTTTCTTATGCGATTTTTTGCACTTAACCCTCAAACAAGCAACCCATTTTCCATTGACGCCATCCCCAATCCTTTGGTTTTTCTTTTACTTTGCCCTTCCTCCCTCTCTCTCTCTCTCTCTCTCTCTTTCCGCACCTTTTTAAGCGTATTGCGTGCACGTTAGCAGTATCTTAGCCAACCCTCTTGCATTAAATCAAAGTGTTGCAGCAGACCACGCCTACTTTTGGATAACATTGGAATTGCAGCAGATTAAATACCCTATGTCTCCATGCATATGAGCATTGCAAGTGTTGGAAAACAAAAAAAAAAAATTTCTTTTCTTATTAAATTCAGAGATTTTTACATTTTTGCACGGAACTAACTCTAAATATTAACTCTAATCACAAATATTAATATATTCTTTATAAGTTCTTTGCATAATCTTTCTTCTTTTTGTGGATTAGTATTTAAATCTTTTCTTGAAATTACCTTTTTAATTGCTATGGTAAAAAGAACAGCGAAGAAATATTTATAAATTTTCTTTTTAAAATCATTAGATTAGGTTTTGAACACTAAATTAAATACATATGAAAAGTATTCTTGGCAACGCGGCTTAAGTTCTTCTGTTATTGAAACCAAAAACTGTTGTCAGGACAGTTTTTTTTATGTTGATGCAATTAGATCATTTGTAGAATGGTTTAAAGTCGATTTCATTCATGTATGTTGCTGCCGTTAGCTTAAGATTTGTTCAACTAAAGCCTTTTTACTGGTTGATTTTCAATGCAAATTAATCATATTTGATTTTATTAAATAATAACATTATTTCTTCCGTGCTCTGAGCAAGAAACCTAAAAGAACTATAAGAAAGAAAATTCGAAACGGGATTTGATTTTAGCGATCAGTTTAATCACTAGCTTATATCTTGACTATTTGGCTAATATCAATTTTAGTTGCAGCTAGTTTAGCTACTTACTTAAGTGTTAAACAATTCGATTAAATCGATTCGTTTTTTCTATTTGATTTTTATTTTGGCCTCGTTGTTTTCTCTACCTGCTTGCAATCTCACAGCGATTATCTGATTGCTCTTGTTGTTGTTGTTGTTGTTGTTGTTGCATTGGTCATTTTAATCGCAGCAACTGGCTATATGTAGACCCTCCTTCCCTTCCCTTCCCTTCCCTTCCCTTCCCTTCGCCGCATCGCAGCGGAATCTCTTCCATCTCGTCCCTCGGCCTGCCTTTGACTTTTGCATTCGTTTGTTTTCCAGCTCGCTCTTTTGTCGCGTCTCGTTGTTGGTCAGTTTGTTGTTGTTTTCGTTTTCTGATTGCCTCATAGCAGCAACAGCAACAACAGCAGCAACAGCAGCAACAGCAACAACAGCAACAACAGCAACAACAGCAACAACAACAACAACAGCTTCAATTGCGCACTTTGCGTTGCGATTTTCAACATCTCAGCGGCTGCTGCTGCTGCTGCTGCTGCTGGTGCTGTGCCTGCCTAGGTTCACATTCTCATTACAGTTCATTCACCCAAAAGATACGGCTTTATGTATCTATTAGTTATGTATGTGCTGCTGTTGCTGTTGCTGTTGCTTTTGGCCATGTGTAGGGGCTAAAGCTGGCAACAGCAAACCAACAACAACAATTGCAGCAGCAGCTTTAGCCTGCAGTCTCAGCCAAGTTTTGATTTGTGAGCTATGTTGTAAACACACACACTCATACACACGGATAGTGGATACTGATACAGCTTAGGGTCAATTATGTATTTTCAACATTGCTGCTTGTTGTTTGGCAATTGGGTTTTTAACTTGCCCAACAACAACAAAACTCTTTTAGTCCTAAATAATCACATTTCGTACTCTTCTTATACCTCTTCATTTACTCATTTCTGTTGTTTCTCGTTACAGGTGAGTTTCCTTTATAAGAATAGTAGCCAATGAATCAAGACTACAACAATCGAAAACCAGAAAACAACAACAACAGCAACAGCAACAATATAAACATTTAACAAGTGCAACAAACTGTTGCACAGTTTAACAAGACGTTGCCGGAGAAATATGATTGCCACATGGATTTGGTGAGCGTTTTTGTAACAGAAAATCTATTAAATGATTACGTTTATCCAGAAGTTTGAGAGAGGATATGATAGAACAAGATAGAACCGAATATTCCTGTAGGATCATGTATAGATATATTATATATAGACACATACAATACTTAAACATTGCTATTTAATTGGAAAGCATAAGTTAACTAATTGAATTTTAGCTTAAGACAGTTTAAACTATAATGAAACCATTCCTTACGGACACACCTCGCTGTCCTCTTAAGGACGTCTTTTCCTTTAGTCCTTTAGTACGTTTAAACGACCAAAACTAACTTTTAACCGAAAAAATTAAAACCCATTGAGCTTGAAAACTTAACTAGAAATGGTTTGCTATCTTAGGTGTTTCCCAAATCAACTCGATTAACATTCTATAGAATTTTTTTTTAAGATTTAGGATTCTTATGTTAGCGAAAACCGTAAAGGACTTATTTTACCTATGGTATGATAGAGCTTTTACTTAAAATTTGAAAAGCTAAAATGTTTAATATATTATGTTTATTCAAACTTAATTCATAGTCAATTGCTTGATTACAACTTGAGGTTTTTTTTAGAGACTTTAAAAGGGAATTTTTTCTAGAAAAATGCTTCTAAATCGGACAAGTTACCATGGGTTACTTTAAAACTAATACACATTTTGGGAAACTCCATTTACGACTTATTGTCAAATGTTAATGAACATTATAACAGTGCATTATCGTAGTCAACTATCTATAAACTTGTTCAGTTTTGTCCTTAAAGCTTATAAGCAATAGCCAAAGCAACGGGAGCAAGAACAAAAGTGACAAGCTTTTGTTTTTCTTTTTATTGCTTTTCTTTGCTTTTCCAACCAACCAACTACAACAACGTAGGCTAAAACGCGAACTTTTTCGTTTCGTGTTTTTGCAATTTGTTATTTCATTCTTTTCGGGTTTTTTGTGTGTGTTTCGTGGGCGGCCTAACTGTGAAGGTGGAAGGGAGTTAGGAAAGGAAAAACAGGAAAAAACAACAACAGCAAAAAATGTATATCAAACAACGATGCTGACTGCGGCAGCGAACGCAGCTAACGTCAGCGTTAACGTTTACAGCAACGGTGACAGCGACAGCAGCAACAGCGACAGCAGCAACAGCAACATCAATAGCAGCAACATAAGCATCAGCCAGCAACTGTGGTCGACAACGCGGCATTTGGCGCTGACATCGTTTGGGTTTAGTTTTCCAATGCATATGCATGCGGGGGGGAGGCAATGGAGGATGGGCTATGGGGCGATCCGGGCCATCCCGGAGCCATTTCCAGTGTGTATTTAGCAAAATGTTGTTGTACTTTAGTTTCCACTTCCAACAGCAGCAACAACAACAACAACAACACCACCACTCAGCTAAGGCATTGAAACTAGGAAGCCGACTCGGTTTGGTTTTGTGTCTATTACCACACACATACATATATACATTTTAACAACAACAACAACAAGAAGAAGAAGAAGAAGAAGAACAGCCTCCCAATGCAATGGCCCAAAACACGCTTTTCCCTGTTCCCCTTGCCCTCTCTCTCTCTCTCTCTGTATTGCCCTTTCGTCTTCTTGGTGCTTTTGTTTTCGTCCTACCCTTTTCCAATAACCATTCCTGGCCCGGCTGAACCTCCCACCCCACTCCCTCCTCCCCTCACTGACTCGATTTTCCAGTGTGCATTGCGAACGCGCTTAGCTTCAGTTTGGAGCATACATAACTCAGCAGCAAGCACATACAGCATCCAGCATACAGCTGCCACTCGATAAGCATTTCGCCAGCGAATTATTTGCCTCAAAATGCTTGTCACACACAAAACATCTGGCAATGCCATCAATGCTATGGTTATTTCTGGATTTTCTAACAGCTTATTCTATACAATATTTATAAAGCAAAAGAAATTTACTTTCTTTCCTTATCAAATGGATCTCGTTCAAGTGCTACTCGCTAATTTTTACTCGTTACTTTGAGTCCTTGTTGCATCCAATACTAAATTAGTTAATTCTTTGAACTGCCTCACTTTGACCACTCAGCCAGTAACTATCTTCATCTCAGTTTGTTTCCAACCCCCGACCCTCAGCTAACAAAAAAAAAACTCACCCAAGTTGCAGTTGAAGCGCCATCTGTCGATGCAAAATGCAAGCAATTGCGTCGTGTCTTTCGGTGTGCATGTGTGTGTGTGTGTGTGTGTGTGTGAGTGTGCGTGAACTATAAGCCAAAACCCGGGCAGCATCAACCGAACTCCGGCATTTTGGGTATTAACAAACCCGACGACAATAACAACAACAACAACAACAATAACAACATGAAAATCCATAATGTCGTCGCCAACATCGTTGTGCCCTCGGTAAATGTTGCTGCCGAAAATTTTCCACGATTTGGCAACATCCGTGGCAACACAGCGGGTGCTGATTGAAAGGCGAACACCATTGCCGCCAAACCCGACGACCATAACCCGGTAGAGTTCCGTTAGTCGCGTTAGCCATCAGCCATGAGCCGAAGCCTCATTCCCCATTCTCCATTCTCAATTCTCAATTCTCCATTGTGTGTGTTCTCGTCCCTGCTGCCACTGTTTGCAATGTTTTTCCATGTGCAGCGCGCGCGCATAATGCATCACATGCAAGTCACACACACACACACAGACACTGATGCAGATACCAAACTTTCTCCTTCCCTTTCTCCCGTCCGACTGTTGTCTACTTCTCACAAGACAATGCACGAAATACCGAACGAACAGGTGCCACGCCTCCTCAAAAACCAGAGCACAAACTGGACGACGACGACGACAACGCTGAGCACCGGGATGAGGATGAGGACGAGGACGATGACGAACAATTATGAAAGATAACTTCACACACATGTATTTAGTTAATTCTACCATCGTTGCATCTCGCTTGCACCAGGGCAAGTGTTGCTACCCTCGTTAGCGTTAGATGAATTGATTGTGATAACCCATAACAGCATAATGCAACAGCTTAATATCCATTTTAATCTAACACCTTGCAACCTAGTGCAAACTGGGGTCGCTAAGACCTAACAACAACAACAACACGAAGAGAATCCCATACTTTCTAAAGACTTCAATGAAAATTTCCCAAGTTTTTATGGCTTTAATCGGTTTAAGTTCAGTTATAGTTCAAAGCAAACTATTTCTTGTCATAGGTTAAGGAGAGTGATTTCAGGCAGGACCTGTTCAAAATCCACAGGACCAAGTCGAAGCAATAATACTTTCTTCCTATGCAAACATTATCGAAACAAACTTTGTTCGAAATATATATATATATTTAACATTCAAAATAATAAAATGTAATACAAAGTTATTAACTTAAATGAATTCCTTGAATGTCCTTTGAGCAAGTTGAAGCATTCAAATGAATTCTATATTATGCCCAACCAAGCACGCAAACATTCGTACACATTGCAGCACCTGGCATGCCACATATTGCTGCATCTGTCCACAGGTGACACACACACTCTCACACACACACACACACACACTTGAGGCTTGTTGCCAAAGCAAAGTTTAATTTTTATCAGCAACCAGCTGCTCTGCTGCGCTCTGAAGCCGAACGCCGAACGAGGAAAACCGCCTCCCTCTCAAACGAACAGCAGGCGGCAGTGTTCACTTTATACCGCTGTAAGCTTTAAGCTTTTCGCACACACACACACACAGTGCGTTTTATTTGCTGGCAAACCCCCAACAGAGAAGCATGCCTTTCATCTTCATTTTGACGTTGTACAAAACTTTTTTCCTGCTGCACTTTTTTTTCCTCACTCTTTATGTCTGACGCTTATCGTATGTGAAATAGGAATTTTATTGTAAGACGAAGGGATCTGGAAAGGATCTGTCGATCCCAGAGACTTCTAAAAAACACAGGCTCATTTTGTAAACCCTAGGCGTTATGTCAAGTTTTAGGGATGTCTCAACTAGACCCTTTTCACATTCATATCCTTTGATACCAAAAGTAGAAGAGTATTATTCCGCAAACATTTCCTGAGCTAGGTTAGCTGTTGGGATCTTCCTTATATCTTTCCTCTTTTCACACACGCTTTGTCAATCCTAAACACATGTTTTTCATACTGAAAACAGAGAATGGTTTCAGTCCACACTTAACACTTAAGAGTCAGAGCAAAGGCTTGCCTAATTGCATAAATTTGCAGCTTAGCAGCCCTTTCTGCACTTCATTAGCCTCGGTGCTGTACTCTGGAGGGTTTTTAAATTTGTTTTTCCCCTACTTTTTTGTTGGTTTCCTTATTGCTGTTGTTGTTGTTTGTTTGCAGTTGCGTGTTGCCACCCAAACAAATGGTTTGTTCCCCCACTCCCTTTATTTCCTGTCCATTTTTTCGCTCTCCCAAAGTTGGCTTTAGCTCCACTTATCGCTCTTTCTCTCTCTGTAGTTGCTGCTATCTCTTTGCAACTGGTTAAAGTGCGTCGTGTGCGTTAGCCTTTCCAAACATGTCCCACAACCAACGGGGCATCATCATTTCATTTGATTTTTGTTTTTGGTCTAGGTGTTTTCCGTTGTCTTTTTTTTTTTTTGCTTTTAGCACAAGCATGTCCTATGCTGCAGCGTTGTGTTGCATGCATGTTGCATGCAGCTGTTCGGCAGCTGCTCTCGCTGCTCAAAAACCCGAAGCCCCAAAACTTCCAATGATTCCTGGTTATCAGCTCTGTTGCAAGTGTGTGTGTTTGTGTGTTTTATTAAAGGTACAATCTTCCAAAAATATGCATTGTCGACTTCCCTCGCCATCTCCCAATCATCTTGCCCCAACTCAACTCATCTCGTTCGTGTTCTGTTGCTATTAAGACCATATAACTCAGGCAGCAGCCGCCATCGCCATCGCTATCGCCGCCGCCGACGCAACAAGAAGCCGACCAAAATGCGAACCGATGCCCCACCAGTCAACCAACCCCCCCAAAAGTTTGCCAGCCGCCTTTTAACCTGGCCTTCTACCCCCTTCCACAATGCATGCACGACGTACATGTATATATATATATATATATTATATTCATGCCACATTGTCGCATAGCCATTTCTCGCTATGTGTTTTCGTGTTTGTATGTATTTATGTATGTGTGTGTTTACCCTATTGTATCGGCTGGAGTTACCACTTGAAGGCTCGTCGGGGCCTCGGCCTCTGCCACTGTCTCTGCTTCTGCCTTTGGTTCTGCTGCTGATGTTGCTGCTGCTGGTGCTGCTGCAGCTTTTGCTACTGCTACTGCTTCTGCTTACGCCTCGGTCCATATCGTGCCGAATAACCGAACACGGCCTAGACCCTGGCTAGACCCTCCACCCCTACGAGGTGGCTGCTATTGCCGCCCACAATTTACTCCCTAATAGTCGTATAGCCATTGGAGCTGCAGCAGACGCGTTTCAGACTTTGTCCAGTCACCTTACCTTAACTCTCTCCAAGCTCTCTCTCTTTTTCTCTATCTCTCTTCATTACTCTATAACTCTCGGGAGTCACACACGCGCGCACTTCTTTTTAATCCCCATCATCATCATCATCATCATCGAAGTCATCGTCTTCTTCATCTATTGTTGTTTTCCCTTACAATCATTATCATCGGCAGCTCTGACAGTTTGTCGCGTCCGTCGCACCTATCGATAACAAATCGCGCTTTTGGAGCATGATACTTAGAAATCTACTGGTAAATATTACTAATCAAGTACAAAGTTTTTGTATTTATTTTTCCTATTCTCCTTGTCTGTGTGGTTTGAGAATATTTTGTCCAAGTCAACATAGCAGCAACAAGTGGGTTTTTCCTTTAATTACTCAATTCTTTGCTTCAACTTCAGAAGATAATGTTGTTTTAGAGAACCCTTCCCCATTTTTCCTTATATTTCCTACAGATGGATGACCTGAATGGTGATTAAGTGTTTTCCGGTTTTGTGTAGGGTATCTTCCAATTGTCATTTGCCTATTGCGTACGCGGAAACTTTTGAGCTTTTTTTTTGTGTCATTCTCTGTGTCAGTTCTAAGCGCCTGACTAAACTAGCGAAAAACACGAACGGGAGAAAGTAGCAGGAGAGCGGCGGGGAGACAGAGAGAGAGAGAGAGTGAGGGAGAGGGAGAGGATGAGTACGTATGATTGGAAGATAGGCAAAGTTTAGGAACCAGTTTATACGATTCATTTATTCATAAATGCACTGTTCTATATATTGGTGAGTGTGTGTGTTTGTGTGTGTGTGTGTGTGTGTATTCGCATTGAATTGGATTGCAATTGTAATCGAAATACTTATGATGATGATTCAGTGCAACAGAGCAATACTAACATTTGCCAGCTAATATGCATACATACTTCTTACTCACACACACACACACACACATATATAGAGTGAGAGACACTTACTCATACGCCAGGTCCTTATTTTGAAACGAGAGCTTTGTGCTGCGCCTTCAAGCATTCAACCATTTCATCATGCAACACAGAACACACACTCACACACACAGACACACTGCTTTAGACCAAAATATATGTACTGCCAATTCACTTTACTACTCTACTCTTCTCACCTCTCCCCTAACACTCTTTCTCTCCCTCTCTTTCTTTCTCTCTCTCGGTCTCTCTCTTTCTCTTTCGCTGCCCACTACTTTGGCTGTGCTTTGCTGCCAAGCTGCTTTTCCTTTTATTTTGCGTGGCTCATTCGCTGTGTTGAGTTTGTTGATGTTTTTTTTTTTTTTTTCTTCTTTCTATTGCTGCTGCTGCTGCTGCTGTTGCTGCTGTTAACGTTGGCGTCGACGCTGTCGCTGCTGCTGCTGCTGCCAGTGCGCACATACACACATGCACACCTCATGTATATACAACATTCCTCAGTACTTGAAGCGCCTCCGGAAGTGATGGTTTTCATCTGCCGCTCGTCGCATTTGCAGCAGCTGCTTTAATAATAAGCCAACCATCATCAGCCTCCAATCCTCCGAAACCGAAACCGACAACGACCCGCGTTTCCCCGTTTCCTCGTTTCCCGTTCTCTCTGTTCGGTTCTATTCTGTTCTGTTCTGCTCTGCTCTGCTCCGCGCTGCTCTGCTCTGCTTTGCTTTGCGCAGACAGGCAGACCGGGCAGTCAGTCAGGCAGTCAGGCAATCGGGCAGGCAGTCAGCGAGTAGCAGCAGTTACTTACTTGGTTACTTAGTCATATTATCTACATACATATCTAACGCAGTGCCGTTGCCGTTGTTTTGTTTAACGCACGGGAATGCGCAGCAAAAGATACGCCAGCGACTTGGGTCGCATTGTCAGCGTCGGGAAATCGGTGAGCTAATTCTCTCTTCTAATTAAATTTTGTTTTTGTATTTGTTTGCAAGTGTTTGGTGACCACACGCAATTTACACTAAACACTAAATAATTTCATGGTGTTACAAATAACAAAAACAACAACAATAAGAACAAAACAAACACATAATAAAGCAAGTCAAAAGAAAATCAACAGCAGCTGCAATACTGACACATGCGCGAGAGCCAACAGTCATGTCGCTCTCTCTCTCTCTCTCTCGGCAATTCGCTCTCTTTTATTTTAGTTCGTGCTCTCGTCGTTGTTGAGCTTTATTTTTATTTTTTGTCTGTGTGTGTGTGTGTGTGTGCGCTGGTTAATGGTCTTGTCGATGCTGTTGGTGCTGGTGCTGCTGCTGCTGTGCGCCTGTTACATTCTGTAGACTGCAGCGTCATTGCAGCGACGCTGGCCGCAATGTTTACTGTTGACGTCGCTGACCGACGACAGCCCAACAAGCACAATAAAATACTACAATTTTCCATCACCAGCACTAGCAGCAGCAGCCACAACATTATTATCATTAAAATGTAACATTAAAAATTTCTTTAAAACGTGCGACACGAAAAACCACAACAGCAACATAAGCACACACATACACACCCGCTCTCTCTCTCTCTCGGCCTCACACACGTGATTTACAGAGAGTAGAGAGAAAAAAAAAAGAGCAAGCACGGCTAATGCCGTTGTTGTTCCTGTTGTTTTGACTGCGGCTGCCGTTGTTTATTGTTTTACAGGCCGCTTGGGGGCGCTAAATTGTAATACGAAGCTTAGTTTCAATATTTATACAGTTAAGATTGCCCAAGTGTGTTAACCACAATACTTAAAGGCTATTACATGACCACATGGCAGACAAACAACACACTTCATTTCAAATAATATGTTTATTTGTTGTGTTTAACACCAATTCTCCTTAGTGTTTTCTATTTAGACTTGATTTAATTACAGAATCGTTTAATTTCATTTTAAACCAATTTCTTGCTTGCTTGAATTATTTTCTATGCATTAAATTGGCTTTTCACATCTAACAAAATACCTTTTTTATTCAATTGAGCTTTAAGTTTTGTGTTTTATCTATCTCAGATAAAGTTTTTTTTCTCCTTCAATAAGCGTTCATTTTCAAATTGGCAAATTATTTGCTTAAAATGTGTATGTGTCGCAATATGCCAATTATGCGTTGTATATATGTATGTACAAAACATGATTTCGCATTTGTACATTTGTATGTACATACATATATTTCTGCCAGTTATATTCACCTTTTGCCTATTGCTGGCTCTTGAATCGGTAAGGTGGGTTGGGGCAGCTTGCGTTTCGCTCGCTCTAGCGGCGGCAATTCGCATTTGTTTCCAATGTTCGCCTGCTCGACTTTTCTCAACACCTAGCACTTGGCATACGCGCCACACAACAAAATTGTGCTCATAAACTGTGTGTAGGTAAATATATGTACATATATATATATTGTACCTTGCTGTACCAGAATAGGGTGTCCATTAAAGAGCAGCCTCGACTCACTTGTGAAGCATTTAAGTTTTGCAAGAGGTTGAAACAACAAAAAAAACACACACAAATGTAAATGTTAAGAGCCGCTGTTAAGCAGAAAGCAGAAATGATATCGGCATAACGAGAACCACTTGCTAAGCTGATCAATATAGAAAGGCTCGACTAGCAAATACCCTAAAATTACTTCAATGCTGCACTACGGCATATTTCATTTTCATTTAAACAGGTTATAAATATTATTTCTAATATGAGTTTATCGGGAAAACAATCTTAATTGAAAGTCTCTCGCTTCAACAACGTTTGTCAATAACTGTTACATACATATGCTCAGAATCAGCATACCCATTTTATTTTTTTGAAAATAGTAAAGGGTATACAAAATTACTTCAAACATGCATTGCTTGTGTTAGTGAGAGAAAAAGAAAGAGCGAGAGAGCAGCATACAAAGACTCGTAAGGTTGTGCCATTTAAGGGCTGTCAACCAACATACGAGAAGTAAAAGTAAACGTGTAGCTTTTGCATTTTTTAAGCAAAGGCTGACTATTCGAACTTAGTAGTTATTTTTTATTTTATATACACAAACTAACATATGCCAAAACCAAATAAGAGCCATATAACATTGCTTGATTTGCACCGGCACTCAAACACTTCGACAACTCTGTTTGTGTGAGCAGCGTTCGCTCTCAAACAAGTCGCTCTCCCGCTCTTTGGCTTTCTTGCTTGCGCTGCATTGCAAAATATAAAAACATTTGTGTGTGCGCTGGGGCCAGCCACTTCGCTGTCAAGAGACGGTTGACGCCGCAGCGCTGCTTGCTGCGCTGCCTGTTTGCCTGTTAAATTGGCGGTTACACGCGCTCGTCGTCTACCCTTGCCAGATTTTTCGCCGTACCCGCTGCTGTGCCAACACACACTGCTGGTGTTTGGTGTAAAGTGTGCGTGGGTTCGGATTTGGATTCGGAATCGGTCTCTGACCGAGCGTTGGTTGTTGATTTTTCTCTTTGGTTCCCGATGGCGTTTGAAGTTAGTTGGCTCGGCCTGCTGGCTTCTTGCCCGCTTATCAACCCACAGTTTATCGATTTTTTTTAGTCTGTGTGTGTGTGTGTGTGCTGTTGTTTTCGTGCTCTGCGCCGCTCACGCTCTCAGTGCTGTGCAAGTGAAATAAATAATCGTCGTTGTTCTGCTGCTTGCTGGGCGCCTGTTCTTTCCCTCGAATATCGAATCTCGATTTCGATGAGATTTTATTACTACATCGACTGTTTTTTTTGCCAACCAACTGACAAACAGGCATTTAAATCTTTATGGCTGGGCTTTTGGTTTTGTTTGCATTGTGTGTACATTTCAAATTATTTATGTATTATGTATACACACACATACATATTGTATTACTACTATACTTGCTTTGCTTAACGCGCGCACGCTTCCCTGCCTGCCTGCATGCCTGACACGGTCTTTTGCCGGAGACTCGTTGGCATTATTGTCGTCTCGTTGACTCGCCCATAGCACACTTACCTTCACCACATTAACTCACCACGAAGACGGCGATGTCGATGACTACAAAAAAAACACACACGCACACTAAAACGTGTATGTATGTATGTAGACAGGGGCGGTTGGCTGGGCGGGCGCGCTGTGCTCAGCTTGATTTCATAATTTACCATATTTAATTCCATTTAAATGAAAATGAACTAAAACCGATTACAATCGCTGGCAGTCCCAGACTCGACCCAGACACGAAGACCTAATCGGACTGTAAAGTCCCGGCGGTGCGCGTGCAAGCGTCACGCCATGCAGCCAGCCAGCCACCAACTGAAATGATAACACGACCAACGGCAACATACCCCAACAGCGGCACTGCCAGTCAACATTATTTCACCAACAGCAAGCAGCAGCGGCAGCAACAAAAGCAACAACAGAGACCGCGCCACTCAACAGTCAAGTGCTTTGCTTGCCAGCCAAAGCAGCGTGTGAAATATTTCCTACACACACAACCCCACACAAGTACACACGAATACAGCAAAAAAAAAAAACCATACCGAAACGCAAAGAAAAAACAACTACAACGACCGACAAAATTGCAAAGCTCTCAAATCAGTGTCGGTTGGCGGTAGCGGCGACGGCGGCGGCGGCGGCGTCGCATCGTATCGTCGTTGAATGAATGCTCAAACAGCAATACACCAGCAACAACAACTTTGCGAACAGAGACCAACACCGCACTGCACCGCACCGCACCGCAAAACGGGAGACAGCACAAATCCGAAACCAGAACACATGATTAGCCTAGTAAAACGAAACGAGCGTCGACGAGACGATACGCGACGCGCCGTGACGCTACAGCGCAATGTGGGAGCGCACTTTTGAGTCTATGAGCAGAGCTTTTTAACGCTCTCACCGTACTAAACAGTGGGGCCATGTTACACGTTTTGTAGTAAAATAATTATTTTATTTCTTATTGTTCACACAGAACTGTGGTGCTTAAGCTTTAGATGACTATCATTTGTACCTACAGCCAAAGTAAACATTGACTTGGACTTTTGAACACAGAGAATAAACTATACACTTTCTTGACAGTCAAATTTAGTTAGAGTTAATTTGTTTTTGTTATAACTTTTTCGTTTTTAAATAAATAATCATTTTTTTAAAATATATTTTTAAGAAATAAATAAATAATACATAAAAAATTTCAAAAAAATTTGAAGAGCCATTTTACAGTTATATTTTCATCTGTAAAGTGAAAAAACATACATTTTTCTTTACGCGAAAACACTTTCTTGACAGACTGTATGTAAAAATATGTGTTTTTACTGTCCTTGTCTTGTGTATAGGGTTTAAAATTACCCGTTGACACAGAAAAGTCACTTTTATGCTTTGGCGTATTTAAATTTATTTATTTCCTGAAACCTTATTCAGTAACGAATTTCCTTATACCAGATTTGTTTAGTTTAAATTTACAACTATTTGCTCCACCGTGCATAGACCCCCATTGCTATGTGTGCGTGTTATTAAAAACCGGTTGCACTGTTTACCGACATTTTCCGCTAAGTTGCTAGCAAGAGAAAGAGAGAGAGAGAAAAAAAGTATAAAAGCAAGAGAGAGAGACTTTGATAAAGAGAGGTATAGAACAAGAGCTAAAGTAAGCATAGGAAGGTCGTCATCGTCGTTGAGCCGAACAAGTGTTCGTGTTGCTCTACGACTCGTATCGTCAGCCATAACCGGAAGGTCGCCTTTACCACAACATTTATTATGGAAAAATCGCGTAATCACTGTCGTATCACATTTTTTGCAGCCATCGTCGTTGTCGACGCTGCTTTCGTCTGCCTGTGTGTGTGTGTGTCTGTGTTGGGTTTTATTTTTAGTATCAGACGTCGCTGGCCAACTTCAAACTTGTTGCAAGTCGTTGTTGGTTGCATGTTTGATGTACGGAATTGAACTTTACTTTTATATTAAAGCTTTTTTAGCCTTCCTTCTGTTATTTTTTTTTCTTTTTGTTGGTCTGTTTGTCTTGCTCTTGTGTATTTTGGCAGGACTCGCATCGGACACGAGTTGTTTGCCTGATGCATAACCTCTACCGAAAGCGAAATATATACATATATATATACGTTTGTATGTATATAGGGATTTTCACCATTGATGCTTCCAGTCTGAAATTTAAAACCATTTGCAGCTTGTCTAGGACAAACAATACCCAGATTTTTATATGTTTATATGTTTATATATATATTTATATATAATTTCTATCAATAACAATTTCGTATCTTATGCTACCCCAAGAATTTGACTATAGGGTATTTTATGTTATGGAATATGGAAACGACACCTTGTGCACCTCGTTGAGTGCTGTCCATTTTCTTGCTGCATTCCGCACTGGAATGTGCTGCAATGGAACTCTAGTTGCATGTTGCACATACATACACACACACACACACACGGTCTCTGTCAAAGGCCATGGACCAAATCCGGCGACTGGTTCCTGTTTGTTGTTGATGATTTGCAAAGTGGATTTTGTATAGTTGACGATTGTTCGACTCGCAGTTGCAGTTGCAATTTTAGTTGTTGTATTGCCTCATGTTGCAAAACAGGTTACAGCCACTACCTGCAAGTTTAGCCTAGCTTACCTTCCCTTTTTTTTCTTCTTTTTTTATCGCTGCCCCAGTCTATCTCGCTTTTTTCCGAGTGTTCACCCTTTTTTTTTCTCTCTCTTTGTACTCGTATGTATATACATATATTTATATATATATTTTCCGCCAGATACAGCCTGTCACAGCGCTGGCGCTTTTCCACCTCCTTGCCACATAGTGTTGTATGTATACATATGTTTTAAACTTGGCTTGCAATCATTCGTTAGCTCGTTAGCTAACCAATTAGCGCGTTCTTTCGTCAACAAGTGACCATTCGCATTAAAAACAATCAATGTCTCTGAATAACGCTAAAGTTGCAGCTTTATGAGCTTTGAATTAAGCTTTTTTTTTCTTTTTTTTTAAATTGACCTGAATTGGGTCAATACATAGTAAATTTTCCTACAACAAATCAAGTATTGATTTCAATTAACTATGCAAGTGAAAATTAAAGTCTTTACTTAAGCAAATTTGGAAATTTGATCAAAAGAATTGAGAAGAAGAAGAAAATGTCAATTAAAAGCACATTGCAGTTTGCTGTGAAAATTGCAAGTTAATTAATTAGACAATGTTCGGCCTAAAGTCTTCTTCAATTCAGCATTGAACAATTGTAATAACTGTTGAGCTGTGCAAGCTTCCCCCACCTCCCTCTCAGTAGATATCCTTTGAATTATCAAGCAATGCCCCCAATGCGCCATTGTTGCCACATCCATGTGTGATGCGATGCGCATCGCTTCAACAATGACATAAACTCTGGACGTTCTAATGGAGCTCACGTTTCAGTATTGCTCTATTGGACTGCGACAAAAAGCAACTCAATCAGGGATGTCAATGCTGCAGGTCCTGAACAATGAAGTAGCTGAAATTTCAGTAGCATTAACTGAACTCTCCCTACGGTTGATTTGAAACGGGAAGGAGTCAAACATGCATATGCATTTGTGCCATTCAAAACGGCATGAACGTCATTAGATCTAGTCTATGCCATGTATTAACCTGTTATTGAACAAGTTCCTTGTTACGGAAGAGTGATTGTTCCGTCCTGAGGAATTGAAAATTCCTAAAGGGTTTTTAACCAATATTGATTATTTATGTATAATCTAATGATACAAACTAGAAGTTAGTCTTAAGCACTATTGTTTGTGATATATTTATAAGTGTTATCGATAGCTTTTTGTTGTTTTTATAGACTAAAAGATGGACAGGTCAATGTAGCTAGTCCACTCTAGTCATCATTTATGAAATGAGTTTGTAACCTTTTCGAAACGAAAATGAAATGTACTTCTATTAATGCCATTTGGGTTTAACTTTAAGCAATAACCGTTTCGGGGGGCAGTTAAGTGCCTGCAATATGGAGACTAGTTGATAAAACAATGACCGAACGGGTTTTGGGGCTATTGTATGGAACTAAGAAGGCTTAAATTGAGATTGTTGCAGCTTGAGCTGTTCGTGCAAATTGCATGTTAATTAATTAGATACTCTTTTGTTGATGCTATATGGGCTTTGGGCTTTGGCCATTGGATTTTCGGTTTTGGGCTTTTGTGTTTGTTTGAATTGCAATTTCTTGAATTCAATATGCCGATATCTGTTGTGTGGCATATATCCCTTGCATTGTTGCAGCAACGTTATATCTGTTTGATGCAGATATTTCAAACGCTATTGTTGTTTAAATCTTGACACAATGCAACTCGTATACATATGTATAATGTATGTGTATATAAGCTAAGATGTATATAGCATATACATATGTATGTTGGCTTTTGTTTCGCTGTTATGGGCAACGGCAAGGAAAAGCCAAACCGTACACATTATAATTAGAGAGCCCAGCGGCGCCATGCATAATCACAGGGGTTTTTCGAAACGGGAACGGGAAGTGGGTGTTGCGGTTTAGAGCAGTGTTGGACAGCGCATTATTAGCGTTAACAACACATCGGCTTCAACCTCGTCGTCCATTGCATTGGCCATGTCGATTGAAGGCTAGGCTCAAAGCAAAACCATTTTGCTAGTAAGAGCCGAGTGTAACGAGAGTACATTTTGGCTACACTTAAAGTTCGCTTGCTGTTTGCAACATCTACGCCGATTATTATGCGCGGCGCATACGAGAGTCGACAGCATTTGCCCCCCGAACAACAGGGACGACAACATCGACATCGACATCGACATCGACATGGACATCGTCGACCACTTCATCATCATTATCATCATTGTCCATTATTGACAAGCTGGCATTGTTGCATAGTTGTTGGCTGTGAATGCTGCAGCAAATGTTGCAACAACATTACCAACCAACAATGGGTTAGAACAATTAAAAGGATTCGCCACAAAACTTAGCATTTAGCTACTAGCTAATGGACCCAACCCACTTTTATGGCTATAACCATTTACTTGTATCAATATTAACTAGGCCAACATCTTTTGTCTTGGAAGTTTTCATTGTTTCTTACGCCTAACTTGACACTGTTGGTTTTAGACTAAACCAAACATTTAACCTGCATAGGATTAAAGTTGGTTTGAAGCTCTTCTTTTGTCCCTTATTCAATTTATGTATCGAAAGGTTTTAAAACAAAATATAAATATTTAGTTTTTGTTTGGAAAAACTTGTGAATTACCTTTTGAAACTTGATGGAAATAAAGTTTCGTGTTAAGATTGTTGCAAGTTGTTGTTTGCCAGTTCTAGTGGGTGGTGGCTGGTGGGTGGGTTTGGTAGTGGGACAGTTTAGAGTTACGTACAAGTTGTAACCATGATGACGCCGCTTTTAGTAGCCTGCTTTTGGCTGCGTATTCGCGTGTGTGTGTGTGTGTGTGTGTGTTGGGCTTTTGTTAGTTGGGGTAGTTGAGTGGGCTTTGTGTGGGGTCGACTTGGCTTGGCTGACTCTTGGACCTACAACATAAAATAAAAATCTGCGCATCGACGTCTACGCATTTGGAAGTTTTCAGCTAAGTTGGCAAAAGCGATGTCGACGCTGACGTCGACGTCGACGTTGACGCCGCCGTAGCGTTTACTCTCTCATGTGTGTGTGTGTGTTAGTGTGTGTGCGCGTGTTTAAATTGAAAATGCGGCTAGGCGAAAGAGACGCCCTACCCTACCACCTCCCCCCCACCGAATTTTCTTTATGCCTCTTGCAGTGCAACAATCGGGCAACCACCCAAAACGCCCCAACCAACCAACCCAAACAAGCTCGTTGCTAGTCCCGGTGCCTTTGCTTTTGCTTTTGCCTTTGTACCCTGCCCACGCCCAGTCCAGTTGCTGTTTCAGTTGTTGGCGGCATTTGCCGTTTTCTTCTGCTGCTCGCTGCGTCTGTTGGCGTCGACGTCGTCGTCGTCATCGTTGTCGTCGTTTTGCATTCAGCAAACGCAACGCAGCCGCAACAGCAGCAGCCGCAGCAGCAGCAGCAACAGCAGCAGCAGAAGCAGCTGAGCCAGAGGCAGCGCTACAGCAACAGCATCATTCAGTTTCAGTCGCAATTCAAACGCCATCAAAATCAAAACGGTAACGAAAAAACAATATACATGTGTATATGTATATTTTTCTCTTCGTTTGTTTGGTGTGTGTGTTAGTGTTAGTGTTGGTGTGTGTTTTTCTACACTGCATTTTGTTTAAACAATTTTGTGTTTGTTTTTTTTTTTGTTTTGTTTTTGTTCTTTGATAAAGTGTGTGCCGCGAATAGACGAGAGCAAAACAACAACAAGAACGGCGTGAGAGAGAGAAGCTGCTCTAAGGTGTATGTGTGTGTGTGTGTGTGTGTGTGTTAGTGTGTGTCTGTGAAAAGCAACAAAGCGCTCTTCTCGACTCGAGCGACGACCAGACGAATGAGCGTAAGCCGTGCGAGAGAGGGAGAGAGTGCAAAAGCAAAAGCAAGAGCAAGAGCCAGAGAGCAAACCAAAAACAAAATTAAAAAAAAAAAACTTAAATGTACCAAACAAAACAAAGCAGAAAAGAGAGAAAAAAAATAAATAAAATTATTGCCACACAGTGACGTTGCTGCGGCAAAGGAATATACTAAAACTGTAGCAGAGCTGTATATATGTGTGCGTGTGTTTGTGTGCTTTTGATGTGGGCAGCATGAGCAAAAGGTGGCCGGCAGATGGCGGTGTAGAGTGTCAAATCCACCACACATACGTACATCTAACTGGAAAGAAAAAAAAAACAACTGAGCAAAATAGATGCGCAAAAATGTGGGCCAAACTTTTGTATGGCGTTTTTTTTTTGGGAAACCTAAACGTGAAAGAGCAGAAAAGCAACAGAAAAAAAGAGTGTTGCTTACAAATTGGGTTTTAAAACAAATATCAGTTGAATAATTATTTCGGTTTTTTTTTTCTTGCCCTTTCAATTGTTGTTCTACTCTAAGCAAGATCCAAAGGTAACTGTTTCGGTGCACAGTCAATAGTCAAAGCTTTAATAGGCGACAATTGTTAAAGTTTGTCGAAGCAAACGAACATTATCTTTGCCATCTATTGGTACACACACACACACACATAGGTTGATAATTGAGCGCTCTTCTTCTCAATTGGATAAAAATGGACTCAAATCGCTGCCGCCACAGTGCATTGGCATTGTCAACGTTTGTCCAACTCGTTGTTGTTGTTGGTTGTTGTTGTTGTTGTTGTTGCTGCTGGAAGCTATAACGAGTGTGTAACTACAGTGGCAACTGCCTATATGGAACACGCAAATGGCGTTGCTTTTGGATTTTATATCGAACTCTGCACACACACCAACAAACACACACACACCAACACACACACACATATGCATACCCACGTAGATGGCATCAGTGTCAGCGTTGTCAGCATGATTTTTCTTTCCATTAGATTTAATAAAAGACTTAACAGATACACACACACTCAAACACACACATACACAAGGTACATGGGTGGGCTGTTGGAGGGAGGGCAAGGGGGTTCTGGCGGTAAATGCCGCACATTTCCACTCCAACCGCTGTTCGAATCACAAAATGCGAGCAAAAAGTTTTTAAAGGGCGTCGGCATAAAGCCAGGAACAGCCAGGAGAGATAGTGGGGGGGAACACTGTGCTCTAACTGTGCTACACCCTCCCCCTCTTCCCTCTTTGACTTGGTCCAGTGTTAAAGGCAATTCAGGCTTAAACGAACCGTTCGAATCCAAACAACGTTTGTCGCTTAGCTTGCGCTCAGTTACCAAAGAAAGAATACAAATTAGGAGAGAAAGAGAGATAGGGAAAAAGATCGTTGAACATTGCTTTGGGGAAGGAAAGATAAAAAGTTGCTCAATCCAGTTTTATCGATCAATTTGATGTTATCGATATCTCTTAACCTCTTATTCAATGATCTCTTAACCTCAACTTATTGTTATCATTAATCGATATACAATCGATAACTATCAAGCTTGATATATGTACCAAAAAACTCAATTGCAATTTCTTTTGTGATTCGTTTTTGGCCACTTTTAAAGCTTACGTTGCACAGCGAATGCGAACTCTTCTTCTTCTTCATGTTCTTGCTCTTCTTCTTCTTCTTTGTCTTGTTCTTCTTGTTCATTGTGTTCTGCTGCTGTTTGCTTCATCTGCTTGTTCCACGGTGGCAAATATGACTTCAACCGGTTCAAAAAACAGAAACAGAAAAAAAAGAAAAAAATTCACATTTACTTTGGCCTGGTCTGGTCCGTCTATCTGTCTGTATGTCTGTCTGTTTGCCTGCTGCACGCCTTCCTTCCACTGACTCTCTTGCCCCCTCTTCCTCTCCCTCTTTTTCGCTCTCTTTCTCTGTTTTGTTTGTTTGTATGTATGTATATCTGTGTATGTTTAGATACACAGATACATTATGTAAAAATGGCGAGCATGCCAAGCCAAGTGCTGTTGTTGCTCTTGTTGTTGTTGTTGTTGTCGCTACAGATACGGCAATGTTGACGACAACGGTCCAACACACATATGTATATACACACAACAACAACAAGAACATACATACATACATACAAGGCTTTTGGGGGTCTGTGTTTTTGTGTGTATGCCTAGCTACAAATTGTTGTTGATTTTTTTTTATTATTATTTTCATGACTACACTTTAACAATACTTTATATGTATGTATATATGTATGTATGTACCTATCAAACATATTGAAACTAAAAAACATACATACAACTGTACATCATAAGTATGTATACTAATACAAGTACATATTTTCTTTACATTATCTTTTTTTTTTTATAATGTCTACTCGAACTTGCATCTTCTTGCTTGACAAAGTCTTCCACGTAAAGGGTTAATTATGACTAACAACTTTTTATACTGCATATATCGTGAATTTATTACATTTATCATGCTTGACTTGTATCATTTTGCCATGCAAACCGGTTCCCAAAGCTTAGGATGATTGCCAATGATTGGTTTAAACCCTGTTTTTCACCCGAAACTTGCAATCAATTTTCCTATATGAGTTCAATGGCAATTGGAAAGAACACATTCATTTAGTTTTCAAGTAGGTTTGGAACTTGTTTCTCTATGTCAACCTTATACCGTTTACACCATCTTTTCAAGATAAACGTTGCTTGCAGCTTTCTGATTCGATTTTGAACGTTATAAATCTTGATTGCAAAAACTTAAAGAAAGCACTACCTTTTTTTAACTTTTACTATCCCACAATCTGAACCATTCTTCTATTAAACATTGTATTTTGTTGGAGACCACCTTACACCTTTACACTAACCTCTTCGCTTTGATATTTAGCATTTTATCTCGATCTTCACATTATAAATTAAGATTTTAAATGGTTTAAGATATCGATACTCTAATCCACAAACTTAAACATCTTTCTAATAAACTTTGTATTTTTTTTTGGGGACCACCTTATACCATAACACCATGGTTTTAAGAATAACCTAGGTAATATTGTATTGTGATGGAGATGACCTTATACCTTCGCACTATGCTGTAACTTCCTATTTAGCTTATTTACTCCACAACTTTGTATATTTTTGGGGACCACCTCATACCATTACACCATGTTTTTAAGTATTTTTATTGTATTGTGATGGAGACCACCTAAAACATTTACACCATCCTTTTCGCTTCGTTTTTAGCTTGTTAACTCGATCTTGAACATTTTAAATGACGACTCTAGAAAGTTGAAGATATCGATACTCTTTCTACTAAGCATTTTTTGTAGACCATCTTATTCCTTCACACACTATCCAGTTATGAAAAGCTTTGATATAAGCCTATTAACTTTTTCTTAAATATTTTTTGAGCAATTTTTACTATTTTTTTCGGCATTAATTCGTAGTTTTTCCCATGTTTCTGGAACCAATTAATTTAGCTGGGTGTCTTGAGGTTTTCTCAAGCAATAGTCAGATCTTAACTCGTCTCATCTTCTTTACAATCAATCAGTTTAAAGAGTTTTAATTACAAATCTAGCAAAGGTTTTTCTTTTTAGATTTACAATAATTGCTTACAATCGTTGTTTTCTGACTATTCAGTTAAGTAATTAAGTTTCTATATATATATATATACTCTCTATATATTGTATATATTGCATCTGTCATTCACTCCCTTTTCCATATAATTTTTATTCATATTACTTCTGACAACGTTTTTGTTTTTGTTTTTTTTTTTAATGCTGATAATAAAGAGCACAGTGTTTATTTATATGCCAGAGAGTATTGTATAAAGATAGATAATAATAGATTGTTATTCCATTGATTTGATACCAACTCTTAGTTTCCAATTAAATAAACTAACTTCTCTATAAAATTATCGCTTTGTTGTTTGTTTGTTTTGTTGTGTATAAACCTTTTTTTTTTGGAATATTTGTTTATTCTTTACGATTAGTTGTCAATTGGCAGCAGGTTTCTTGCCACGCCCCGATAAAAAAAAAAACAAAAACAATATAATAATAATAAATAGCTGCATGCAATTTAGTTCCGCTTTCTCAACAACAATTAGAACAGTTATACAATTTATTTTTTTGTTATTGCGCTGTTTTTCTGCTATTTGGGAGAGCTCCTCCTGTTGTGGGTGTGTGAGTGCGTATGCACGTACGGTCATGTCGAGACAATGGCAATGCAATTGCCTACATGCACATACATACGTACGAACATACGTTGAATTCAAAAGCAAAGGCACAAAAATACCAAATGCAATTGCAAATGCAAAGGCAAAGCCAACAACAAGAATCAGAACGCCAACATCAAAAAACATACACTCTGGCAGCAGGAATATCAACAGCAACAGCAACAGCAGCAACAACAACGATTGTATTTGCGCCCTATGTCATCTCTCTTTCTACCTC